>CM008340.1:41200735-41212279 GCA_002525835.2 Ipomoea batatas | reverse complement strand
CGATAATGTTCTTCATTTCCTACATAGGAAGAATGAAAATAGTCATACTGATATAAACTTTTCAATTAAAAAACTTCTAAAAAAATAACTCACACATATTGTTGAGTTGTTCAGTCGATGAGTTAAGTTCTATAATTACAACATGTAATGAATCCATCTTCACTAAATGTGGTGTACTTGCCTAAATTACTGAAGTGTTTCATAATTTTATTAAATTTTGCAGGTTGAGATTCTGAAGATATGATACCTGGTTAAAACTGGGAAGCTTCTTAAGATTACTACATCCTTCCAAATCCAAGACATCAAGATCAATAATATTTCCAAATGATGGGGGGATCTCTATCAATCTCTCCCAATTTGAAAGGTTTAAATACTTCAAATTCGGCATCATAACAAAATTTGGAGTTTCTACCAAATAGCTACAAGAACCAAGGTTGAAATGGATAATGTTCTTCATTTCCTGCATAGGAAGAATGAAAATAGTTAAATTGATCTGAATTTTTAAATTAAAAAACTTTTAAAAATTAACTAATAATGAATCCAACTCCACTAGATGTGGTGTACTTGATTTCTGAAATGTTTTATAGGTGTATGCAATTTTGAAGATTGAGATTCTAGAGATATGATACCTGGTTAAAGTTGGGAAGCTTCTCAAGGTTACTACATTCATCAAATTCCAATTTAACAAGTTCTGTAAGATTTCCAATTGATGGGTGGATCTCATTCAATTTATCACAATTTGAAAAGGATAAATACTTTAAATTTGGCATCATAGTAAAATTTGGAGTTTCTAACAAAGCGCTGCAAGATGAAAGATCCAACAAGGTAATGTATTTCATTTCTTGCATGAGATGGATGACAATAGTTAATTGATCTGAACTCTTAAACTAAAAATGTTTTTAAAAACATAACTAGCACATAATGCCTAGTTGTTGCGTAGATGAAAAAAGTTCTGTAATCCAACCAACTCCACTATTGTGGTGTACTTTCCTTGATTTAAGAAATGTTTTGTAATTTTATGCAATTTTAAAGATTGAGATTTTGGAGATATGATACCTGGTTAAAGATCGGAAGCTTCTGAAGGTTACTACATCCATCCAATTTCAATTTAACAAGTTTCGTAAGATTTCCAATAGATGGATGGATCGTTTTTAAATTCTTACAGCTTGAAAGGTTTAAATTCTTCAAATTCGGCATCTTTGCAAAATTTGGGGTCTTTAACAAGAAGTAAGATAAGCTAAGATCCAAATACGTAAGTTTCGTCATTTCCTGCAAGAGAAGATTAAGGATAAAGAAAGGACAGTAAAAAATACTAACACAAAGTGCAGAGCTAGGTAAGTATCAAATACCATTGGACAAAAAAGCTCTGACCATGGATAATGTGGGAATTTAAGCACCATCAAACTCCTAGGAAGGTAATTTCCAATGCCGCCTATCTCTTTGAAAGCTTCAATACTTTTTCGATGAGACTCTGAGCTACAATCATAATGTTCTCGATGTTCAACTATGAGCATCTTCAATTTTGTCATTTGTTTGAAAGCGTCAATACAAGGGCTAATATTCTCATCACAGTCAAATGGAAGCAAAAGACCTTCCACTGCCTTAGGCTCCTAAAGTTAAACAAGAAAATAATACGTACATTAATCATTTTAATTCACTGTAAAATAACATTATTAAAAAATATTTGATGTTACCTTATTAGGAAGATATTATAAGCCAAAATAAATGTATCTTACATCATCAAGGTCGTCAAGCCGCCATATCCTACTCCTTTTTCCTCTCTCAATATTTAACCCCATCTCATGTATCAAATCATGCATATGAATAAATCCAAATGATGATTCAAATAGAAGACACCTATCAATAAGATTCGATATATTTGCAACAGGATGTAATTCACAACTATTTAGTACTTCTTCTACAATATTTCGCTCCATATCCCGAAAAAAGCATACTATATCCAAAAATATCATTTTGCACTCCTCGTCTAGTCCATCATAGCTTATCCTCAGCTTTTCAATAACTTCCCCATCTCGAATGACTTTAATCTTCTCTAGTGTGCTTTCCCACTCTTTTTGGTTTGTTCGTCCACATAGAGAAGAACCCCAGACTTTAAGGGCTAACGGAAGACCACCTGCATGAGCTACAAAAGATGTAGCCAGATCTTCAAATCCATTGTCTGGTAATCCTTTCTTGAAAGCATGCCAACTAAATAGTTCTAGAGCTTTTTCTTTCTCCAACTTATTTACTTCATAACATTCAACAGCAACTTTAAATTTAGTGAATAAATGCTTGTCTCTGGTAGTTATGATGACTTTACTACCATTGCAAAGCCATTCACCGTCTCCAACCAATTTATCTAATTGATCCTCATGGTCTACATCATCAAGAACAATTAACACTCTCTTCCATTCAAGCCTTTTCTTTATCGTACGAATTCCTTTATCCACATCATCTATATCAATTGATTCCTTCAAAACATTGGATAGGAGTTTCTTTTGCAAGGCTTCTAGCCCATGTTTTCTAACATCAGCAAGAAAACATGAGCCATCAAATTCACTAGAAAATCGACGAAAAACAACTCTTGCAATGGTTGTTTTTCCAATACCGCCCATACCCCAAATGCCTAATATTAACTTAACATCTTGATCCCACACTTTCAACTTCATTCTTATTTCTTCAAGCAGTAACTCTAATCCCACTAAATCTTTTTGGACACTTTCAGGTGGAGGCAGTTGTTTTGATATGTCAGCAATGACTGCTTCGATACACTCTGTTTCAAACCTAAGAAGACATGGAATGGTAGTTTTTCAAGAAACTCTATACATTAATTACTTTCAATTTATATTATTTATAATTAATAATCCTCTGTAATAATTAATAAGATTAAAATAAAAATAAAAATTTGGGAGTAAAATGATAAACAAAACAAACCCGTTATACTTATCACCCTGCAGATGATACCCTACAATATTGCCTGCCTCTGTCAAAGTGTTCCTCCACCTTTCAACCTTCGCCATGTCCTCATTCTCTTCATGTTCGGCAAATGCTTCTTCAAAACTTGCAGTTTGTTTGCGCACATGTGAAGGGTGTATGTCGTAGAAAATTGGCACCACAACCTGGTTGAGATTATGTTTGCATTCCATGATTTTTGCAAGTTCTTCTAGACACCAGGTTGACCACGCATAATTTTTGGAGAAGACAACAACTGCAAATCTTGATTGTTGAATAGCTTGTAGAAGAGTGGGAGAAATATACTGTCCTTTCTCCAGCCGCTCGTCATCTTTGAAGGTGTGGAGCCCTATCTGTTTCAGCCGATCGTAAAGGTGATCCACTATGGTCTTGCGAGTATCTTCCCCTCGAAAACTCAAGAAAACATCATAAGTGAATTTGGGAGTTGATTGTGAAGGGGTAGCAGAAGAAGAGGCAGAAGCCATATCCTCGAACTCGACCATACTGCAAACTAATTGGAATGGAGATTAAATGTATGGAATCAAAAAAGAAATTAAACACCAGATAGAGTAAATTACAGAGTTAAATCTGAGTCAACGCTTGACATGCCTGAAAAAGTATTGAGGATTTAAGCACTGAATCTGAATGGATTATCTTTTCTCTTGGGCCTCTGTAACCCGTTGTCAACAAGCTTCAGTACTGAACGCCACCATTTTCAAATCCAAAAAGAAAAATCAAACCAAACCAAACGATTGAAGCCACAACCTTAGCTTCTTCATTCATATTTCCAAATGGATGGATCAAACTGGGCAATGGCAAGTGCTCGTCATCTACCGTCACTGAAGCCCTGACGAGAAATATCTATCTGATTATTTGGGAGATAGAAGAAATATCTGAGAATGAAAACAAAATGTCATCACACTATGGAAATTTACTCTCATCTGCATTAATGGTGAATTGGGTCCACTACTTTTGAAGAATCGATCAAACGCATAATTACACGGCATGCATGTGATGCTTTGGGTCCATATCTTGCCCACTTTGAGAATTGTCCAAATCATAATGGCTATTGCATAATAGGCAAATTTTACCCTACACCATTTTTCATGTATAGTAAATATCATTTTAATTATATTTTAATTTTATTTGACAATATTGTTTTATTTTTTAAGATTGATGTATACCCTACACCATTTTTCACAGTATGATGTGGACCCTGGTCCATATATTAATTAGGATTGATAATTTGCGTATTTGGCTGCCCAGAGATATTAGAACCTACATCTGCTAAATTATTCGACTAAATGTAACAAAGAAAACATCATAAGTGAATTTCGGGGTAATTGTGAAGGAGTATCAGAAGAAGAAGTATAAGTCATATTTGGAACTCGACCACACAACAAACTAATTGGAATGGGGATTAAATATATGACTCAATATTTTTTATGTATGTCTTGGCAGATCAGATATTCAGATCTGCAACCCTTTGCGAACAAGCTAGCTTAGCTTCAGCAATCAGTACTGAACGCCACTACCATTTTCAAATCCAAAAAGAAAATTCAAACCAAACCAAACGATTGAAGCCACAACCTTAGCTTCTTCATTCATATTTTCAAATTAATCAGAACTGTCATGGATCTGGGCAATGGAGAAATTTCTTAGAATGAAAACAAAAAGTCATCGTACTGGAAATTTACTCTCATTTGCATTATTAAGTAAGTTTGGTCCACTACTTTTGACGTGTTGATGGAGGACTCACACACATAATAATTACACTGCATGTGACGTGTTGGGTCCATATCTTGCCCACTTTGAAAATTATCCAGATCATATTAATGGCGATTGTATAGTAGTTCAAGATTTTCACCCTTTTGTGTGGAACTTTTAACAGTATATTCTATACTTGTCAAAAAGAAAAAACATATACTATGTATTAATAGTCTATGCTTTTATTGGCTTTGTTTAGTAATTTCGACAGATTAACCATTTTCGACGATCAAAACCTCAAAAACTTCGTTTATGTTTCAAATTATTGAAATCCCAAATGCAATTTTTAGTAGTATTTTCCCAAAATGTCCACTACAAAATAAAAATTAGTTTATACTCACATTATCTTTTAATGTGAAACAAAAAAAAAATTCTAAATTTTTTTAAGTCTTTTTATTTCCAACTTCATGAATATATTTTAGAATCAATTCATCATTTTTAAAGTCATCTAACAGGAAATTTCATAGAAAGTTGAAAAAGGCTTCAATTTAGTATGCACCAAACTCCAAAGTATGTGAATTAATGAGGAATTGACGGACGACTCAATAATTGTACTATCTGACCATGTGATGAGCTGGATCCATATCTCTCTTCTTCATATCTATCTTCTCTGGAAAAGGAAAATCACATTTTGATTTAACTAGTTTAATTGGCGTGAGTATCATTCTTAGAAAGCTCAAGAAAACATTATAAGTGAATTTTCAGGTTGATTATATTGTGAAGGAGTATCAGAAGAAGAGGCAGAAGCCATATTTTAGAACTCGACCATACAGCAAACTAATTGGAATGGGGATCTGGGCAATGGAGAAATATCTGTGAATGAAAACAAAAGGTCGCCATCGCACTGGAAATTTACTCTCATCTACATTATTAAGTGAGTTGGGTTCACTACTTTTGACGAGTTGACGGAGGGACTCACACACATAACAATTACACTGCATGTGACGAGTTGGGTCCATATCTTGCACACTTTGAAAATTCTCCAAATCATAATAATTGTGATTGTATAATATAGCTTAAGGTTTGCATTAGCGCTTCCCTTAGCAATCCCTTGCTGCTAGTGTAGCAATAGTCAAGTGAGTAGAAGTTCTTTTTAAAAAGCCATCAGGCAAGCATTTTTCTTTCTCAAGCTAGTTTTAAAAAAATCCGTTTTCGACAGTCTATTTATTCTCTTAGGCGGAAAAGTAGGGATTTTATTTTCGTTTTTTAATCCACCTTTTCTAAAAAGACCTCTAATTTTACGTGTGGGGAAAATAAATTTGAAAAATGTATTAAATAGGCCATTGACACTTTTTCCAAATATATATGTTGACTAGTATAGCTTATGGTTTGCATCTTTTCAGTAGAATATTTTTAGAATACTCTATATTTGGAATAAATATCTTTAAACAGTATATTCTATACTTGTCAAAAGGAAAAAATAACCTATATTTATTATTCTATACTTTGTTTCTTTTTCAAACCATTGAAATCCCAACGCACCTTTTATATTAGCAACAACGTCTACCACTAAATAAAAGTTATTAGTTTATACTCATATTATACTCATTTTTCTTGTTTAAGAACCATGGATCTTTCGAAATCAGCAGATAGAATTGGATCTCAGTTTAAATGTGCATTGGTTCTTACTTTAACGTGTCTACACACATAGGTGAGGGTTCATGTGAGAACAAACTTCTATTTAAAAAGTGCAAACTAATATCAATTATTAATTTGGGTAGATCAACAATTGAGAGTTGCTTAATAATATAGAGAAAAATGGTAGCTAAGGTTAGTTTTATAAATATTACAAACATAAAAATTTATAATAATTATAAATTTGTCTCAGTGTTTCTTTTACTAAAACCATCAATTATTATTGAACCTAATTAGCGGTTTAGATTAATTCGCACTTTTTATTGAAAGGGGTTATTCTTGTTTGAATTCAGCTCACTCCTATACAAGGTTGGATCAAATGAGAACTTAATTGGTCTAACTTTAAGGTGTAAATTAGTGCATTTTGATTTGATGAAATAAAATACCTTAACTAAGAAAATAAAGCTTCTAGCCACTTGTGAACGTACACAGTACAAAAACAACATATACTGATCAATAATGTACAATGATAAGATGAAATGTTTGGAAGAAATCCTATATTATATTAAATTTTAGGTAATAAAAGCTCCATGAAAACCATATGGCACTCTACAAGGTAGTGTAATTGTAGCAGTTGGTTCGTTGGAAAAGTGTTTAGCATCGATCATATAAACCTATATGAGAAGAGAACGGTTAGAACATAACAATGTTTACTTTTTAATTTGTAGAACATAAGTCTTTAATCATTTAGGAAAATATTTCGATGATGGTTAATATGTAGAAATTGAATCCAGAATAAAGTGTATTTCACATTTGGACACTCAATTAAAATTAAAATTAACTCTATTAAAACATGTATTCATTTCAATTAAACCTTTACTCCAAATATGATTAATAAAAATTCAGTTTCATTATTTTATATTTATTCTCAACGAAACATAATACTTACTTGAGACTTGTTGGTGTTTTCATCGTGTACAAATGTGACGATCCAACCGTCATCTTCTTCATTGCCGCCTGTTTTTGCGACGAAAACAGCTCCGGTGCAAAATGTGTTTTGTGGGAGCATATGATACTCAACTTTGATCAACTCTTCTCCTTCTACCTCTTCAAGATATAGCTTGGCGATTCCTCCATATTTTGCTATGCCTAACGGTTTATAGACAATAATAAAATTATTAAGTTCAAAATTAGTCTGATTGCTTAACTGTACTATTGAAAATTTATCATATTTAATTGTAAACTCATAATTTAAAAAAAAAATAGAGACAAATTCTGATCAATTTTATTCAATAATTAAAACTGAAAAGTAAAAAAGAAATAGACAAAATAATCATTAGAGTATAAATAATGAAATTATCCTTCACTCCAATTTTCATTTCCCTCTTTGATATTTTTCTTTTTCCCTCTTATATTCTCACTTCTTCCTCTCCATTCTCTTTCTCAAGTTGACACTCAATAAAAATAACGCATTGTTTAATATACGATTGGTATCTCCCTCACACTTGAACCATGTTATAACTTCATGTTGCGCAGCAATGTGCTTTATAACTTAACCTTATTACTAAATATCTTATAATTAATCTAATATTATACGTCAAAATTATATGCAACCCTCATAACAAGAACAACAACAGCTAACAACAGCAGCAACAACAACAACAACAACAACAACAATAATAATAATGAAATTCTTGCCTGCAGCAGAGCTTTCATTTGAGTCAACAACTTGTGCATAGCCAAATTGATTTTTAAGGCCGGTAAAATGTTCATTGATGAAGGGAAAATCCATAGAAAATTGGAATCCGGTGAGAAAACGAGATTTTACTTGACCAGTTTGTATGTTCAATCTCCATTCATGAACACGAGTGAAAAACAATCCATCCGAAGAACTTCCATCACTTTCTTGTGCACAATTTACATGTTTAAATCCTTTGGAAACCCACTCATTTTTTGTCTCCCAAAAATCATGATCTGGTCCAGATATAATCGACTCAGGAGCTCTACATGCTATAACCACAACCTTTTTTTCCCTCATCAAAAGAAGGTAGAAATTAATTACCGGATGATATATCAATGATTTTATACATTTCATTTAGTATATGACTATTATATAGGATGCAGGAAAGTAAACTAATTCAAGTATTTTTTTTTTTGAGAACAAACTAATTCAAGTATTTAAATGTAAATACTTAGCATTTTAAATTCGTCATATTGCATATTAATGGCATAGAGAGTAGAGTTGCAAACAAGTTTTGCCACCTGGGTTAATTGTTCGGTCAAATTTGGTTTAAATCTGCTCAAAATCAAACTCAAGGCAAGTTCAAGCAAATTTTTTAAGTAATCAAGTCAAATTCAAGTTCAAAACATTTTTTTTTCTTTAACTCATGATTAAGCTGCTTGAGAACAATATATAAATATAGCGATCAAACTCGAACTTAATTTAGATCAAGCCTATATATATACACACACGCTCGTAATCCCATGAGAACACACCCCAGGAAAAAATTAAGAGTCAATCTCAACCTTATATTGTAAAAATCGGACGGATCATATAAGATTTAAAAAAAATTAGGTAACTTTTTCGTAATTATTGCCAACTTCACTTTGCAAAATTGAACAATTAAATATGCAATTTGTAACAACCAAATATGCCAACCTTGATAATTTTTTTTTAAAAAAACCACTGAAAAAGCTAAATTTTAAATTTAAATCATAAATGCTAGACCCTAGGCAGTAAAAAGTGAACCCCAATTGCAATGCACTTTCGTATTTTTGCAAGTGCAATCTTTTAATACTAAATGTGCAATATGTTAATATTAAATGTGTAATATGTTAATACTAAAAAAAATTACTTTTAATCTTTTGACTATTATATATGAATTGAACCACATTTGATCCCACTATTAGAAAAGGACTTATATATAGCCATCAATATGAAAAAAAAAAAAAACAAAAAAAAACAAAAAAAAAAAACAATCTAAAGCACTTTGATTTTAAAAACGTAGTGACAATTTTCTCTAACTTTAAATGTGCACTTTGCACCACTACAGAGTGCAAATTATAATAGCACAGAGTGTAATACAATGCACTTTGTAACCGTGTGAATTTTAGCTAGTTGAAAGTAATAATGTGCACTTAGGGTTAACCTTTTGGAGTTTAGGATTTAGATTTTTAGTTTGATTTAGTGGTTAAACTTTTGGAGCCAATTGAATTGAGGTCAAACCTTAAAAGATTAATGAGCTCAACTTAAACTTCTAATTTTTAAGCTCAATTGGGTATGAGCTTGAGCCATTATACCTATTTCAACTTCAAACTTAAATTAGCATAGGTTCGAACATGATTTAGCTCGTTTTCACCTCTAATTAAATTGTGTTATTAACAAAAGAAATATAAAATAATTAATTACCTCATTATCTTCCTCATAACAATTGAGAATATGAAATACAACACATGGCTCCACCTCAAACCATGTCACTGAATCAGCATCACCAAAGCGAGGCATCACTCCAATTCTTGCAAATTCTTTCGAATCATATTTTATAGACCTAAAATATTTGCACAAAATAGTCAGCACAATTCCCAAACCATTTTACGTATGAAAATTAATTTACATTTATTAACTTGACAAATTTTTTATTTTTCTGGAGAAATAAAAAGTAGTTTAAATTTTTACTTTATCAATTATTTTTTGAATGACGAGGGAAAACTGCAGCTATTACCCTAGTGTGTGCATTCCCATGAAAGATAAACTACACTAGAAAGATCTCATGTGACATGCTCGACTAAGGCATCCGCAAGAGTCCATCTTTTGACCTTTGAATACCGCTTTAATTTACCACTACTTAGCCACCCATTTCAGGGCTTTTCTCTCTCTGTTTTTTTTTTTTTTTGAATCAGTAATTATGGAATAATTTTACTTTTTTTTCTAGATTTTTAAAAAAATAAAATAAAATAAAACTCACGAATTTCCCTTTATGAGGAGTCTGGCATCTAACACCATTGGAAAATCCAATATCACATTGTACCTAGCAATACCCAAAAAAAAAAAAAAAAGTTAAAATACAAGCAATTTTTTTTTTAAAAAAAAAATATAAAGTAAATGGAAAAAATAGAAAGTATAAATAAAAGAATGTTGGGAAACATATATATACCTCAATGTGACACCTATTTCATGGCAAAATGTGCACCTATTGAACTTGAGATCAGCTTTATGAACTACTTTCTGTCCATCAGCTAATTTTAAGTATGATAAGAAATTAAACAACTTATTTAGAAAAAAAAATGGAAAAATTGTAATTTATGCCCCTCCATAATATGTCAATTATCAATGTCACCCCTGAATTATTGTGGTGTAAATATTGCCCCTCAATTTTCAAAAACGATACATATATTGCCCCTCCCGTGGTGTAAATATTGCCCCTCCTTCGTTACGGGAGGGGCAATATATGTACTGTTTTTAAAAATTGAGGGGCAACATTTACACCACTAATAATTCAGGGGTGACATTGACAATTGGCATATTATGGAGGGGCAAAAATTACAATTTTCCCAAAAAAAAATTATAAAATTACGTGTTGATTAAGCAGTTATATGTAAAAAGTAAGAATAAAAATATGTGTATATGTTAATGAGTAAATTTAATTTACCCTTTGAAGAAACAATTATATATATATATATATATGGTCCCATGTGAGAACACTTTTTAACGTGAGCACATGTGGACATCTTCAGTAATTCACGGTAAGTTCTTCATGAATGCACACTATATGAATGCAATGCATTTACTACATGAATGCAAAGTAATTAATACAAAAAATTCCGAATGTTCTTGCATTAAGAGATGTTTCCACCTGAAAAAAATTATATATATATATATATATATATATATATATATATTCAACTAAAATCAAACGAAGGGTCATGCTACAATAATTTTTAAATAAAAATGCATATGATGTGACATAATAAGTAGATTCTTTTTTTATCACGACAACTTTATCCATAAATTATTTTTGTATACTATTCACTCTGTTACAATGTAATATCTGACCATACATATTTTCTCAACCTATGAGTACAAAGAGTCAATGCCTACGCTTGAGTTCGAATCGGTGACCTCCTATTTGGAAGAGTCACATTTATGCTTTCATTTTAGGGTGTGTTTGGAAAGTAGGAAAATGACTTTTGGAAAATGTTTTTTGAAAAATGGGTCATTTTCCAGAAAATCGATTCATTTCCCGTGTTTAG
>CM008340.1:41170492-41182423 GCA_002525835.2 Ipomoea batatas | reverse complement strand
GAAAAACATTTGAGGAATCAGAATGATAATTTTATTATAAAAAAATAAAAATAAAAATTAATGGCTGCTAGACCTTGTTTGGTCCAACACACTTTCCTATAAATTATGTTGCATTTAATGTGTTAAGTAAGTATACGTGCATCGGTGCATTGAATGCGATCTGTGAAGTCCCACCAACAATGTGGTTCAATGAGAATATGAGATCAGCTAATTCCGCTGCTGGCAGCAGCCCAACATACCTTTTAGTATCTTTTTTTTAAAAAAAAAAATTTACTAAATTATCAACAATATGTTTCAAAAAAAAAAATTATCAACAATATATTATGGCGTAGAGACAAATATGCAACAACCAAATAACACATTAATATGTAATAATTAATAAATGTTAAATAAATAGAAATTTCTTTTTTATAAGTAGGAACTAAAATGAAAAAACAGTTTTATATATAAAGAATTCAATTCTCGTGCGATTTAGTGTGTCATGTGCGGTTGTACGGTTAAATTTGAGTCATTGATCATGTCTAAATCAACGTTCAAGATTAACAATGGTTAAAAAAAAAAAGCAGTGGAAATTTGATTTTCTGCATCTAGGTCAAATTCATGTAGCTCTTTAATGGTATGGATCTCTCCTTAGACTTCTTGAAGAGACGAGACACCATTCCATTCACTCCTTTTGTCTCAAAAAGCAGCCTGGTCATAGGATTTTGGGAAAATGAACATTTTATAGTGGAGGCCAAATAGGGGTAAAATAGGAAATTTTGCACAGTACTGGATTCTCGACGCGTTGAGCCTTGAATTTCTCTCTAATGATCGCGTACTGGACACTCTCGATGTGTCGAGCCTTGACCTCGGCTCAGACAATGCACACTGGAATATTTCAACGCATCAAGCCTTCAAACATAACATTCCTCATCCTTTTTTACCCCAAGCATGCCTTAAAATGTTCCATTGCTTTTGCATTTGATCTACAATGATTTCAAAACACTAACAAACACCATAAAAAGCACTCAAATCAAGAATGAAATCATATCTACACAAGAAAGCAAGGAAATATGCATTGAAGATGGAAATTTTATGCACTTAGACCCCGAAAGTAAATCAAAATCAAGTAAAAAAAATATGCACAAATGAGATTATATAATTCTCATCAAAGCTAAAGATGCGTCGAAAGTTGTTAAACATATGGATTGATTGAGACAATGAAATTCCCTCCAGACAGCTTAACTCCGTCAAGCCTGTAGGAATAGTAAATAAGTATATAGAGAGAGTTGTGGTTGGTTGTTGACCAACGGAAAGCATGGGACATTCGACGAGAAAAGGCCAATCACTGAACACCAGGCAAATACTTTTTGCACTAAGGCGACGGTATATATATATATATATATATATATATATATATATATATATATTATGCCAGTGTTCCCTCCACCATGTTATATGAGTCCGTGTGGATAGATCTAGATCATTAAATACTTGAGATCAATGGCTCGGATCTGGCAAACTATGCAACTTCACAACTGTGCAACTACGCACGACAATTGCACAACTATGCACTTCACTTGCAAAGATCGCATTGCACAGTTGGCCAAATCTAAGGCATTGATCTCAATCATTCAATGGCACAAATTTGTCCACACGAACTCATATAACTGATGGACCCATTTGATCACTAGTGTGTGTGTGTGTATATATATATAAGAATGTTCAAATGCGGATAGTGCATCCCAGGTGCGAAGGTGCGGTGAGATGAGGACCATTGATCTTGCCTAAATCAACGTCCAGGATTAACAATGATTTAAAAAAAACGTGATTGCAATGTGATCATTTTCAATATGAGTCAAACTTAAAGTGCTAGGTTTTGTGCTTAAGGTGCGTTATCTTCCTTCTTAAGGTGCATTGGTTATGTGTTTAAAGTGTATCACTTATGCAGTTGAGAACTTAAGGTGCGTAGGTTTTGTGCTCTAGGTGAGTCAGTTTTGTGCTTAAGGTGCGTCGTGTTTCTTTTTAAGGTGCATGGTTTCTATGCTTTAAGGTGCGTCGTGTTTCTTTTTAAGGTGCATGGTTTCTATGCTTTAAGGTGCGTCGTGTTTCTTTTTAAGGTGCATTGTTTCTATGCTTTAAGGTGCGTCGCTTATTCAGTTTGAGAACTTAAGGTGCGTTTTTTGTTGAAACTTAAGGTGCGTCGTTCTAAATCTTTTGGTGCGTCTTTCTATAGCTTAATGTGCATCCTTTCAACACTTAAAGATGCACTATTTTAACATTTAAAGTTCGTAAGTTATAAACTTAAGGTGCATATGTTCTACGCTTAATTAAGGTGCGTCATTTTTATACATAAAGTTTTGTGTTTTAGGTGCGTCAGTTGAGAACTAAGTTCAAATTCAAAATAGTTATAACTAGTGGTTTGTATTTGGCTCAAATTTGATCAAATTTAAAGTTTTAGGCTCAAGTTTAACTCGAGAGCATCTACTACCCGAAGGTGTGCACAAGATAAACCCCCCTGTGACTCTAGTTGCAAAGAACCATAAGGAGGTAACACATTCTAGATTGTCCATATCTAACCGACTCAAATCAAGAAGATCAATATATAGGTCACTTCCACGGGAAATCAAACTTAAAACCGTGTTGTTACACCAACTATTCAACCAATAAAGTTGGAGTTACTCCTTAATTTTCATAAGGATCAAATTTAGTTGAATTGATTCAAATTGGCTCAATTGAGCTTGAGTTTGAAGTTTGAACTATATATATGGAGAGAGAGATTGAGATTTGATAACTCATGAGCAACAAATTAAATTTGATCTTAATTTGAATTTGAAATTGACTGAACTTAAATTAATCTTTGATCAACTATCTAGCAAATAGCTTGAATTTGTTTGCACCCCTAATTCTATGGGATAAAATTGTAACGCTTAATCTTATCTTGTCATGTTAGACAAGATAAATATTAAAATTACTCTTCGAGAAAAAAAATCTATATTATTTTTATATGAGTATTTAATATATATAAAAAAAAATAAAGATGTGGATTACTAAATCAAGCACAATGTTTTATCTATTTCCATTTTTAGTAGCCTCTGCCCCACTTTAAGTTCCTTTCTTTAAATCACTATCCCCCCAAACCAAGAAAGAAGAAATCAAGAAAATGCATGAAAATGGAAATTAGGGCATCAATGAGTTACATAAGCAGAGCCGCTATCATCAATTATGCTGAAAAGCCAGCAATAATGGGTGGGGCATTTCTGAAATATCTCCAACAACTACATGGGCATATTTGTCTCAATAATTTAGGCCACCTCACACCTCTTCCTTCCTCACTTTTCCTTTTCTTCTGAGAAGACAACAACAATCCATTACACTCAGCCATGGTTGCACCCTCCAACCCCTTATTACAGGTATCTCAAACATATATGTATATATATGCATGTATATATGGCTGTATGTATGGATTAGTGGTTGTATATCTGTCAGTGTATATATAAATCTGGGTATATGGACTGAGTAGTGATGCTCTGTTTGGCATGTGGGGAAAGTGCAATGTTTTATTTTTATTTTTTAAAGTCAATTTAATTGAATCGTTTTTCCAACCAATTTTTTTTTTGACTAAAATAAGAAGAAGCTGGCAGAGCCCCCAAGTTTTTAGATTCTTTGTGCTTCTTGAGATGCCCAAACTCTGCCTAAACTGATTCTTGATCTGGTGACTGGTGCAAGAAATTCTTGTCTTTGAAGGAAGTTCATTGCATGTCAGTTCTACTTCTCTTCACCAATTTCATCTAAGACTTATTGGATTCTTATTAGTACTTTGCTTGTTTAATGATTTTGTGAATTTGGGGTTCTTGAATTATTATTAATCCACTCTTGATTGTTGATTGAATGAGTTGATGATTAGCTATTTGAAGTAGTGGCTTTCTAATTTCTTTTCTTTAATGCCCTTTTGGGTCAATTGGGTGTCATTTCACTTATATGGGTTATGTTATGTAGATTTGAAAGTTTGTATTGCATTGATATTGGATTCAACAATGAATAGATGTGAAAAGTTAGAAGAATGCTGAGTTGGAAAACTGCAAATTTTTTTTTTCCAGGGATAGTAGTGTTCTTCTTGTTCACCAAATTGCTTGTTTCAGGAACCAGGATGGTTACTGGATTTCGATGTACGAATGTATTGGAGAGTAGAAGGGCTATATGGTTTGCTGCATTGGTTTTTGCCTCGGTTGTATTGATTCAGATTTTCGGTCATCCATATGGTTATATTTTGCCGTCTTTATTCTCTGCAACCGTGGGTGAAGAATCATCACTTGGCAACTTCCAAATGCGAAGTTCAACTGGTAATTCCAGTGTGTCGGGGAACCTTACACATACGGAGGTTTGGAACACCACTGGCTCTGATGTGCCCGATAATGTAACTAGCGTAACTGACCCCTCTCGCGGAAAGGATGTTGATGTTGAAGAGTCTTCTGAGTCGGATGATATTGACCCCGAGAATGAACTTCCATCGAAGGATTTTGATTTGAGTAACAATTCACCGGTTGCTGTTTCGGGAAGAAATGATAGTTTTGAACCAGAGACGATATCCAATATCCCGGGATCAAATATGAGGTCTGAAAATACTTCTTCACCAGATAGAAACACGGGAAGTTATATTGATCCAGCATTGGGGAAAAACGGGACCATGGACACGAGCCCTGCTATCCCCTCTGTTGTGTCTCCGCCAGTAGTTCTACCACCACCGTTGACACCCCGTTCTGATGTGCACGCAAATTCAAAAGCTCCCGCAACATCTCCCGATCAAAATAAAGATTCTACACTCGAGAACAATGAAAAGCCTCGGCTGCCACAGAGTGGCACTCGTTCTCCCATTACCAGCATTCCAGCCGAGAAGGATAGGCCTGATGCGAATGCAGATCGTGTAGTGTCAATAGCTGAAATGAATGTTTTGTTACAACAAAGTCGCACTTCATTTCACTCAGTGGTATGAACAAAAGTGCTTCAATTCCCATATCACCACGGTGAATGAGTTTAATTGGCCCCTCTCTAATATTTTGGTTTTTAATTTTTTTTTTTTTTTTTTATAGAAACCACGGTGGTCATCACCAACAGATCAAGACATCCTACATGCAAAAGCTCGGATTGAGGATGCACCTCTAGTAGGCGATGCTCCTGGCTTATATGCTCCTCTATATAGAAATTTATCCATGTTTAAAAGGTAAGTATATATGATTATCTTCATTTTCCAATTATATGCTCGCATCATTTTTATTAGTATTGGCCTCTTTGGTTATGAGTTGATAAACTTTCTTTATAAATTGTGCCAAAACGAGCATCTGTGATTTCTTGCTTCGGTGACAGAATATATATGTTTGATGCAGGAGCTATGAATTGATGGAGCAGACTCTCAAGGTCTACGTTTACGGTGAAGGAAAAAGACCTATATTTCACACGCCTATTCTTAAAGGAATATATGCTTCCGAGGGCTGGTTCATGAAGTTGCTGAAATCAAGCAAACAATTTGTGACGAAAAATCCAAAGAAGGCTCACCTGTTTTACTTACCTTTTAGTTCCCGAATGTTGGAGGAGACTTTATATGTTACCGATTCTCATGATCGTAAACCGCTTATCAAATGCTTGAGTGATTACCTTAACGGGCTCATTCAAAAGCACAATTTTTGGAACAGAACTATTGGAGCCGACCATTTTCTTGTTGCCTGCCATGACTGGGTATGTTTTAAACTTTCCCGTGTTGACTTGCTGATCTGTGTGTTTCTTCTATGATGTTTTGCTTCTTTCAAGACCAATGAAACATTCTTTTATTTATTCGCTCGTTTAAAGAAATTAAAGCTGATTGTTTATGCAAGATTTACGACATTAAAGATTCTTGGCTGGTGAAATGTACTAGTTTTTCCTAGTTGTATATATGACAACTTTACTATTTTCAGGCCCCTTCGGAGACGAAGCGACTAATGGCGAATTGCATCAGAGCTTTGTGCAATTCGGATGTTGCGAAAGAAGGTTTCCAGTTCGGGAAAGATGCATCTCTTCCAGAAACGTTTGTGAAATCGCCAAAGAGACCCCTTAGAGAAATCGGCGGGAAACCACTTTCCGAGCGGCATAACCTCGCCTTCTTCGCGGGGAACATGCACGGTTATCTCCGCCCTATTCTGCTCCAGCACTGGGAGAACAAAGACCCCGACATGAAAATCTTCGGTCACATAGGCACAGCGGCCTACGTTAACTACATGAAGAGCAGCAAGTACTGCATTTGCGCAAAGGGGTACGAAGTCAACAGCCCCCGCGTGGTGGAGGCCCTCTTCTACGAGTGCGTCCCCGTGATCATATCAGACAACTTCGTGCCCCCTTTTTTCGAGACGCTGAACTGGGAGTCCTTCGCTGTTTTTGTCCCGGAGAAGGATATTCCAGACTTGAAGAACATCCTCAAATCTATCCCTGACAGAAGATTTCGCGAGATGCATCAAAGGGTTAAGCTCGTGCAACAGCATTTCCTATGGCATAGGAAACCCGTGAAATACGACGTCTTCCACATGATACTGCATTCAGTGTGGCACAATAGAGTTTTCGGGATAAGAACCAGATGATAAATGACATATATATACATGTGTTGTATATCCTGTGCATAAGAATTGTCTGTAGAGGAGCTATACTGCCAGGATTTTCAAATTTTCCTGGAAAAGAATGTTGTAGATTACCTTTTAGAGAGCATCTGATTTGTTTTCTGTACAAAGATAATGTGGTATATAGTTGTTTTTTTGGTGATTCATTGTTTTGGTTACCATATATTCATTGTTTGAGTAAGGCCTCTATGCCCTAAATGTTGAAATGTGACCTTAGCTTTTTATTTGGTTTCCAATCATTCTACTTTGTCTTTAATCAGATTTGGTCTCTAAGCTTAACCCTTACTAAGTAGATCATCATTTTAATGATCTAAACATAACCTGTAAATTTCATGTGTTTTGTAAAGTTGTACTTTATACTTCATAAGTTGTACTCTTTCTTTAAGTACAAGATGTAATTTTACAAAACGTGTGACATTTTAACCATCTAACACCTAACATATCATTAAAAAGACAAAACTAACTCATTATAGAAATAACTTTTATAGCACAAAAATGTATCTGTAAGATAATAACTTTTATTAGATTTGGTCTCTAAACCTAACTCATACTATGCAGAGCATATCATAGTTTTGATGATCTAAACATAATCGTCTGATATTGTAAATGCTGTGTATTCTGTAAAGTTGTACTTTATACTTTACAAGTTGTACTCTTTCTGTCTGTATCTTTAATAAAGTATGAGATGTAATTTTGTAATGTGACATTGAAAGCATGTAACACTTAATATGTCATCAAACAAGTAGAACTATCTGAATTGAGTATGGTGTTTCTTATACCTGAAAAAAGAAATAATTAAGGATTTTCAGTGACAAAATATGATGGCAAAAGAGAAATGAGACAAGAAGACAAAGAAAAAAGGTTTTGTGGTGTTTATGCAAATAACGAAATCCTCTAACCACCGACTAACTACTTTACACACACATTTTCTTGAATTTCTAATCCCATGTCCCAAGACCAAAACAAATAAACTAATAAAGACACTTTTCCCATGATTTAATCATTCAACCTTAATTTTTGTTTTTGTTTTTTTAATCGTTAAAACCCAGTTTGAGATCTTCCCAATTCCATGCACATAAATTCATTTGTCAGCTGTTCATCATGCCAAGATTAAAGAATTCCCATCAAGATTCCATTTTTCCTGTTTCTTGGTAAGTGATCATTATTACCCAGTTTTTTTTTTAGCAGAAATTGTGCTGTTTGATCACATTTATCTCTGTCCATGAATGTACAGATGGAGATGGATGCTAACTGAGAAAATATTTTCTGTTGATCAATGTGGTTCAGTGGTGTAACCATTAGATAAGTCATCTGTGCAATATGGATCAAAGATCTCGATTTATATGCCTAAATCAAACAGATTCCAGGAAATTGCTGTTCTTACTAGGGATAGCATTTGGTTTGGTTATGGTTTTGCAGTTTTTTGAGCTCCCATATGATACTATGTTGTCTTCATTGCTGTCTGTTGGGAAAGTATCATTTTCTGGGAAAAGTGTCTCTTCTGAAAGCAGTGATGAGAAAAGAGACATTTCATCATCTGCTTATAGCCTTGAGAAAAATGATTCTTTTTCTCTTTCTGAGCAAAATGTGAGTTCAAGTTCCCTTTCAATGGCCTTAACACCTTCTTATACTGTACCCTCCTCTCCCAGAAGCTTCAATTTGAGCTCAATTCCCCCCACAGCTTCAATGGGTGCATATATTGTTAAGCAGAGATTGCCTCAAAGTAATCTCAGTGCATATAATCAGACTGGCAATTCATCGGTTAAGGGAAACCTCGAAACGCCAGTTTATTCGATATCTGAGATGAACAAGTTGTTGCAGCAAAGATACGCTTTCCCTCAGTCATCAGTATGTGAATTCCCCATAAATCTGTTTGTAAATGAGTATCGAGTTCAGATAAGAATAGCCCTTAAGGCCTTAACTAATCTGCATTTCTTTTCTGTTAATTGCAGATATCGAGATGGCACTCGAACATTGATGATGAACTGCTTCAAGCAAAGGCAGAGATTATGAATGCTCCTGTTCGTCCCGATGGAGATCTCTATGGACCTTTATACCACAACGTCTCGATGTTCAAAAGGCACTGCTCATAACATCCATCTGGTCATTCTTCTCTTCGATTTATCTGTTATAAGTATCCGATGGCATACTAATTCTGTACCAAATTAGCATACTTGCCTTGATGCTTTCATTTCTTAATTCTGTCTTTTAGTCCTTAAATTCATTAGTTTTCTTGTTCTGTAAAGCGATTCGTTAGGCTTAATAGAGTCATAGGACATAAGAGATGAAGAAATCATGTCCAATTCTAAATGAACACAATTTTGCAGGAGCTATGAGCTAATGGAGCAAAAGCTTAAAGTGTATATCTACATGGATGGGCAAGAACCAATCTTTCATTCTTCGATACTCCAGGGAATATACGCTTCAGAGGGATGGTTCTTGAGACTATTAGAAGCCAACAGGCATTTTGTCACAGAAGTTGCAAGTGAAGCACACTTGTTTTTCTTGCCTTTCAGTTCAAGGTTGCTCGAGTTGACACTTTATGTGCCGCATTCTCATAGTCGCCAAAACCTTATAGATTACATGAAGAACTACGTGGACTTGCTTATTGGGAAGTACCCTTTCTGGAACAGGACTAATGGAGAAGATCATTTTCTCGCTGCTTGCCATGATTGGGTATGTTAGTATGTACAACATACTTTTTTTTGTTGAATACTACTGACTCTATTACAATGCAGTATCTGTTCATAACTACTTTATTGCATAAAATTCATGTTTTTGATGCCATTAAGAATTATGTTTTTCGTTTCATGGCTCTGATGAAACATTATTACTTTTACAGGCCCCGGCTGAAACGAGAGGCAAAATGCTGAATTGCATAAGGGGGCTCTGCAATGCTGATATAAGAACTGGCTTTGTTATAGGAAAGGATGTGTCGTTGCCAACAACCTATGTTCGTTCATCGAGGAATCCTCGCAGTGATATTGGTGGCGAGCCTTTGTCCAGGAGGCCTATCCTGGCCTTCTTTGCTGGTTACATGCACGGGAGAGTGCGCCCGTTGCTAGTCAAGCACTGGGGGAAAGATCCCGACATGAAAATAGTCGATCGGTTGCCTCGTGTCAAAGGTAATAAGAATTATGTAGAGCTTATGAAGAGCAGCAAGTATTGTATATGTGCGAGGGGTTTTGCAGTCCACAGCCCGAGAGTTGTGGAGTCAATTTTCTATGAATGTGTTCCGGTTATAGTTTCTGACAACTATGTGCCTCCGTTTCTCGAGGTCCTGAACTGGGAATCGTTCGCTGTTTTCATCTTGGAGAAGGACGTTCCGAATATGAAGAGCATTCTCCTCTCGATCCCCGAGGAAAAGTATCTCGAGATGAAAAGAGCAGTCAAGGAGGTGCAGAAACACTTCCTTTGGCATGATGAGCCTGCAAAATATGATCTCTTCCATATGATTCTTCACTCGGTTTGGTACAACAGAGTTTTTCGTACGAGATCCTCCTGAAATATTAGGACTATAGAAGATTTATAGATTAAGACATATAGGGAACATAAAAGAAAATTGGCAAATTTGATTCTTCATACTATTAGAAGGCTATTGAGTTCATACTTGTTTGCTTTGCATTAGCTGCATTAGAGGGTAGACGAGGGCTAGCATGATCGAGAAGAGCCTGTCAACGTAGCCATAGACGACTGCCTAACAAACCAATTACCGGGTTTTGATAGCTAGAACGATTGCTGCAATGCTGACAACCGTTAGGAGGGCGTTAGGCAAGTCATCCTTGGCTACAAAACGAGGCGTTTCTCTTCATGAGAGGCCTCTCTACCGTTTTAGCCATTCATCGTTTTTCCAATACCATGTAGATTTTTTGTTGCTGTTTTAGTGGAGAGAAGAGGACTGGCATGATCGAGAAGAGCCTATCGGGTAGCCAAGGACAACTGCCTAGCAAACCAAACACGCGTTTTGGAAGAGCGCTAAGCGCTAGGCGCTAGGCAAGTCATCCTTGGCTACTAAACGAGGCGTTTCTCGTCATGCAAGGCCACCACTCTTTCTCCTTGTTATCCCTTCACCATCTTGTGTTGTGATGGAAAATTGTTGCAGAGAACTGTATTTATAGTGATCTGAAACTGACAATTCAGCCAAGTTGACTACTTTTCTGCTCTTATCATCTCTGCACATGCTGTAATTCCATATGAATGAATATATGCCTTCAAGTTGAGCTCTGCAATGGGCATATCGAGCGCGTGCTCACGAAAAACAATTGACATTTTTGCGTTGAAATCTGTTAATATTCCCACATTGCAGAATATAATAGAGAACATATGAGTTTATAAGGTCGTGAGTTAGACTAGCAAATTGATTGGTTAGGTCTTTTAGTGTGGTTTAACCATGTGCATTATAGCCAGTTGAGTGACCTTGACCTGAAGCAATAGCTTAGACACCCACAAATATCTCATAAATGGCAAAAACAATGGAAGGTTGTATATAATATCATGAGTTCTAGCTCACTAGGCTTGTTGAATCTTTGAAACTTCATCACATTTGCGAAGGATGTTCACTGTAATTGCTATGGATTTTCATCATGCTCATTTTTTATTTTTTTTTTGAAAGTAATTATTTGTTTGATGTTTTTACAGTAATGTTTCAAAACCTTTGTGAATAATGTTTCTATTATCTGTGTGAGATGAGGTTCATATTATCTTCACTTTGGTTCCCAACAAAATGCTTCTTTGCATTCTTCAATAAGCATTTATGAATTATGAGTTGACATTCCTCATTCCTTCTTTCCCCATTCCTTCAACTATGGATAAGGGATATATTCCTGCTTGGACATATATTGCAGGACCAAGAATAATTTACAGACAAGGCAACTTTGGCTTTGCGTCAAAACTTTGGGTCGGATTTGGGTAATCCCAACCAAGTTGGTCAGATTATTGAATTGGTAAGGTTTTAAGTTTGATTTCCAATATGTACTACTTATTGATCTTCTTGATTTAAGCCAGTCAGCTATGGATAATCTAGGCTGATTTATCACTTTGTGGTCGTTTGATAGCTAGGGTCACAAGACAGGGTTTACTCCGTGCACACTTTTGGATAGTGATTGTGAGTTTTCATCGTCATCTAAAAAAACTCAAAAGTCGGATTTAATGGAAACTCATAGTAGATATCAAATATGTGAAGACTCTAATTAATGTTTAAAAAACAAAACAAAAAATCAAGATTTTATGTCAAATGAGATTTATGTTGACCCTAGTCAAATTGAATCCTTGCAAAATATAAACTATTGACAAATTAAGAAGATAAATT
>CM008340.1:41081075-41091098 GCA_002525835.2 Ipomoea batatas | reverse complement strand
CCCAATCCTTGGATAAGGCATTCTCGAATGGGCAACTCCCGCCAACACTCAAAATACTCCCTGAAATCCCAAACAAAAATCCTCAATTTAGGAGATAGAAATGTATGTATATAATGATACCGTGCGTTTATATACCGATAGAGAGGTCTCTGAGGACGGAAGGAGTGGCGACGGAGCGTTCGATTTGGGTCATCTGGCCCAGCTTTTCTTGCAGAGTCATGCGGGAGAGGAGGTCCTTCACTCGGGCCTCCACCGGAGCTCTCGGGTCTCTGTAAATGCAATCCTCCATGGTTGATTGCGATCGATTTTCCGGTGATCAAACTACAGAAGACTCAGATGCGAAGACGATGAGGAGTAGGCGATTCTCTGCCTAATCTTCTCCAATACTATCAACAAAGCAGTAGTGAGATTGAGTAGGCGGAGTTTGCTATGGGCTATGGCGACTTTGGCCGTTGTGAGAGTTTGTAACTCCCCGACACCAAGTCAGCAAGTACCAATTTCGCTGGACTAATTCTAAGCTAGATTTTGTAACAATCACAATTTCGCTAGACTAATTTTAAACTCGATTTTGTCACAATCAGCTTATCGGTCATATCTTAATTTCTATGCACGCACAAGGGATCTGATCCACATTATTATGTAAAAGTGGAATTTGCAGCCTATTATACAAGAGCGAGATTTACATATACATAGTTTCTTGTACGGGTTGCAGACTATGATGCAAAAGCGGGATTTGCAACCTATTACACAATAAACAAGCGGGTTTTGCAATCTATTACACAATAACGGGATTTATATGGGAGTACAACAAAAGCAGAATTTGCAGTTTATTACATAAGAGTAGGTTTACGCGATTTTGCCCGTGCACATCAAAGTAAAATATTTTATTGGAAACAAATGCTTCTCAATGTTCATTATCTTGGAGCTAACATTAGTTTAATATGTTACAACTTACAACAAACTTGAAGCAATATTGAAGAGGGTTCAACTGCTTTCACATCTAAAAGGACAAAAACTACTACAATAGTACACATAAACATAGTGGTCATGAATCAATCTTTAAGGTTAGTGTTACTATGGTCCCTTTCACCTGAGCCAATGTTAGCTTCATTAGCCTTCAGGTGGTCTGCATCATTTTAAGAATTCATTGGTTTTTCTGAATCCTGGCTGCCATCATCTTTACCTGCATCTCCTCTGGATGCACTGGTTGCAGCGTCGGCTTCATTTTGTATCCGGTGTTCGCCTTCAGGATCTTCACCTTTACTTGGATGAACTGATTGTGAAGTTTGAGGTTGTTTGGTAACAGAATCAGGTGAAGGCAATCCCTGCGATGATTCTCCTTCGTGGCTTCCTTGAAAACTTGGTGCCTTATCATTATCATTGTTAACTATGTTTAAATTGGGAATTTCCCTCTCATTCTCAACTGGCTTTTCAGAAAGATCAGGTGTTGCCTGTCCAGAGGAAAACCAGACAAGTAAAATATTTTGATGTCTATTGTTGGCATATTCGAGACAAAAGTTGAAATGCATAAAGTGAATAGGAAAAAGATGAAAATAAACACGATAATTATACCTCTCTTTCGATGGAATTAACACTGGGGGTTGAGTCGCTCTTTTCGTTTACTGCCTTAGACACATCAAAGTTGCTGACTTCATTGACAGTGAAATTTCTGGACTCGCTTTCAACAACATTATTGACATCTGATTTCACTTCAGCAACTGGCTGGATTACAGATGCATTTGTATGATTATCACTCCTGGTTTCGTTAGAGGACGCCTCATGATCATTTGATTCCAAACGATTGGTAGTCGTCTCCAGTTTGGGCAGTCTCTCAGTTTCTTCAGTACTATCTATCTTCAAAATCTCCTCCGGGATCACTGATTCTGCATTTGATTCCAAACGATTGGTATCGTTAGAGGACGTCTCATGATCATTTGATTCTGAACGATTGGTAGTCATCTCCGGTTTGGGCAGCCTCTCGGTTTCATCAGTACAATCTATTTTTAAAATCTCCTTCGGGAACACTGATGCTGCATTGGTATGATTACTGGCACTAGTTTCCTCAGCAACTGGCTTATGTACTATTCCCTCGAGATGGGCTGCTCCCTCGGTCATTTTAGCTTCTTTATTTTCTACCATTGAAGGACCTTGAGGACCTCGTTCTTCATTTAAGCGTGAAAGTTCACCTTCAGTCATTTCCGGTTCGGGTGGACCTCCATCCTCTTTAATAGAATCAGTGTTCTGTATCTCTTTCTCCTGGATTACAGGTTCATTTGTATGATGATTATCACTGCTGGTTTCCTTAGAGGATTTCTCGNTTATATGCACAAATGTCATACTTATATGCTCAAATGTAATACTAATCAGGAATAAAAATTTTATTACTTATTAGGGTAAATGTAATACTTTTAAGGGAAAATACAATACTTTTACATTTTGATTTAAAAGTATTACATTTTTTCTCAAAAGTATTATATTTGCCCTTCTAAGTGAGAGGCACTTGTCAACATTACTTATTATGAAAAATTTATTACTTTTTCTCTTATAAGTAACAAAAATTGTATTTTTTATTAGTGTTATATTTGAGCATATAAGTGTGAGATTTGCACATATAAGTATGACATTTGCATGGTGTTTTGACCCGACCCGACCCGTCTCACGAATAAGGATACGTGAGACGGTCTCACACAAGTGTGACCCCTAAAATAATCATTTTGCAAAGAATTTGGTTATAACATTTGAAGATATTTCAAAAAGTCATTTTCTTTAGCTTTAAACTTCTTGAAATCAAATTCATGTAAATGTGAGTTTTGAAAAGACATCAAACGGCGGCTACCAAGTGTAACGTTTTAATTTAATAAAGACATTTGTTTTCTTTTCTTTTTTATTAGGGCTTTTAATGTTTGTAGTGACTAGAAAATTAAAGTAACAATCTTAAGGGCGTATTGGGTAGGTAAATCACATTACGAAAATCCTTTAAAACGGCTTCAATCAATATCGTGTTAGCAAAAATTAAACTCGCAACTTTTTAATACAAGAATCATACTCCACTCATTTACTAACTATTTTTGGACTAGTGTCCATATAATTTTGTTAAGAGGACAAATAACTTGATTAATTATTATTTAAATGAATTTTTAATTTGACCACATCTTATAGCTTATCTTTTAGTACTATTCTGAACATATGCGACCTTCAATTTGAAAGAACCACAAATGTGTCATTGAGTTAAAAGTTACTTCGTTGTTTTATATTTTTCTTATTTATTTACTACAATGTATATAATTGTCAAAAAAACTTTTTATTGTTTTCTTTTACATAGTATTTTCTTTAATATTTTTTTTAGTTTGAATTTTTTATTTATTAAAAAATTTGATATATTTTTAAATATATAAATTTATTCACTGTTATTAAAATAAATAATGCAAAATATTAATTGAATTATAAATAGTTTGAGTTTTTCGTCATTATATATAATTATATATGCATCACAGATAAACAAGGTTGACATTTCTTATAACAAGTTTTGTATGTTTTAGAGTATATATTATAATAAGACTATTAGTCTTATTATAATAAAGACAATTAGTCATATTATATTCAATACTTGTAGTCAATTTACTTTATAATTTGAGTATCATTCAATAATATAATCCTTATGTAAATGAGTTGTTATCAAATATAAAGGATTTCACTTATAATATGATGTGTTCTTATTACTAATCAAGTAAAACTTTGTTTAATCTATAAACCCAAAGTAAAAAGTGAGTTGGAAGTGAAAGATAGATATGGTTGAACAGCTCTGATGGGATAGAGTAATAATGCATTACAAGTGTAATTATGTTGTACAAGTAATGAGATCAACAATAAATGGAGATGTAGATGAAGATAGAGATGATTTCATCGGCCAAAGCCATAACGACACCATACAAATGAGTAAATTGACTTTGTGTTTTTCGATTGATTGTATGGTCGAAAGCGTGATAGTGCTTCAAAATGCTCATGGCATCTTATGTCTAATCTCCGAGGCTACAAGTGTACGCAAGTTAAATTAACTCTTGCGAGCTAATTCGAATTGACTAGGGTTTCTTGGTTAATTTTACAAAATATAGACAATTTAATATGAAAAACTAAACGCACTATTTAAATTGTTAGACTAATTAACCTCTACTCTACAACCCATCTACTAAACTACAATAAAGAGTGTTTAGAAAATAGCTTATCAGCCAAAGTGTAACTTGTTTGACCAACTTTAACTTGTTTGACGGGTCAAATAATTAGTGTGACACTAATATAAATGTTTGGTAAACAACTTTTTGACTTAACTTTATTAATGTCAATAAGTTAAAAATGAAAAAAATTACTTTGAATAGTTTATTGATATCAACATATTTCATTTTGTTTTAAGAGTCTAATTTACCTTTAATAGTTATTGGTTATTGTGATGTTTATATTTATTTAAGTTTTATTTAAATTTACATTTTTAACATCACTAGAATTGCCTAGAGCCTGACATTTGAATTGACTCTTTGCCAACACACCCACAAAAAAAAAAAACAAAAAACAAAAAAACAAAAACAAAAAAAAAAATTCTATGTTCGCCCCCTGCTTATATGGCGTTTTACATGTAATCAATTAACTAAGAGTAGTTTAAAAAAAAAACTAAGAGTAAATAACTAATTTATCAAATACAACATTTAAATTATTAAACTAATTAGCCATTACTCTACAACCCATCTATTAGACTACAATAAAGGGCGTTTGGAAATGGCTTATTACCCAAAATCTAGCTTGTTTGACTAGTCAAACAGTTAATATGAATGTTTGGTAAAAAAAAATCTTGAAATTATTAATGCCAATAAGTTAAAAATGAAAAAAGTATTTTGAGTAGTTTATTGATATCAGCTTATTGTACTTTTGTTTTAAAGAGTCTAATTTACCCTTAATAGTTATTGGTTATTGTGTTGTTTATATTTACTCAATTTTTATTTAAATTTACATTTGTAACATCACCAAAACTGCTTAGAGCTCGATATCTAATTGACTCTTTGCCTTAGACACACACTCGCACTAAAAACTTTCTGGATTCGCCACTACTTCTATGGCATTTTACCGTAATCAACTAATAAGAGTAAGCAACTAATTTACTAAAGACATGTTTATAACCACCAAACATAATTAATCAGTTACCAGCTAACACAATCAGCTATCAACTATCCGCTAACAACAAATTGCCAAAGAAACCAAAGATTTTTCTTAAACAAAGCTATAGCTTAGCTTGTAGGATGGCATACACAAGCAAAGACCTAGTATAGTAGTTGGTTGTTGTACATAAATAAGTGAAGGATGGGCAATTTGCCATGACCTATATGGCTATATATCTATCTATATCTATCCATCCATCCATGCATGCAGTTTGCAGGCTGAGCTTTCCACTTGTCTTGCCAGCTATACCCAACAGTGGCTCACTCAATGGGTCGGAGAAGACTTAATTATTACATTTTGCAGAAGCTGAGCAGGCTGACACGTGGCGCCTCACGTCGGATAGAACCGTCACGTCGCTGCCTCCTCTCTCTGACGGTGACGTCCGCCGTGTCGTTTTTCGCTTCCGTACGGAACGTGCTGCCACCACACATTTGCGGCTTCGCCGCTGGGCCCCGCCGCCCCATCAAATAATTTTCTTTTGTCGCCGCTCCTCTTTTCTCCCTCTAATACTCCTTTTCTCCTCGGTTTTTCTTTGTTTTATGCGCGGATACACGGAATACCAATATATTTCATGTCTGAGTATATTGTAATCTAGTAATGGAAGAACGTCTTAAATTTGAATCTCATCCCAATCAATTCAAAAAAGTTACTATTAATTTTAATTTTGAATTTCATCCCAATCAAATAAAATTTTTTAACATTATTCTAGTTATCCAATTATAATATATAGTCATTTTACTATATATTAGTTATAAGTTTTTTAAGAATATCAAATATTTAATTTATATAATCATTGAAAATTATTATTTATTTATTTTTAAAAATATTAGTGAAAATGTAATACTTTTGTGATATATAGAAAAGTATTACTCCATGTCTCAGTTTACATGTCATATTTATTATTTATTAGTTAAATTAATTCTTGTTTTGTATGTATGTTTTCTTCTTTTTCTTTTTCTTTTTAATTTTTAAATTTGAATTTTTTAGTCTAATAATATTTTCATGTAATTTTTNTCTTTGGCACAATCGGCTGGGACATCCCCATTCTCGTGTTTTGCGTCAAATTTTGAAATCATGTTCAGTTAATTATTCTATTAGTTCGAATTTGTGTTCGTCTTGTCAGTTGGGGAAGTCCTCTCGATTTCCCCTACCTCGTGTTGAGACTACTACGTCTCGTGTTTTAGAGTTAATTTATACAGATATTTGGGGCCCAGCCCCGTTACTTTCATGTAATGGGTTTCGCTATTTCGTTTTATTCGTTGACGATTATACTCGATATATATGGTTTTACCCTATGCGTTCTAAAACTGATGTGTATGCCATATTTGATCAATTCCGGTCTCTTGTTGAACGCTCGTATAATCATAAAATTGTGTCAATTCAATCGGATTTAGGGGGAGAGTACAAAAAATTACACCATAAGTTTGTTTGACTTGGTATTAATCATAGGCAGTCTTGTGCGTATACGCATGAGCAGAATGGCAGGGTAGAACGTCGTCACCGACATATAGTTGAAACTGGGTTGGCACTGTTGGCTCAGGTTTCTGTTCCTAGTCGGTTCTGGGATTACGCATTTGAAACTGCTGTTCACTTAATAAATAAAATGCCTACCCGGGTTTTAGGTGATGTCAGTCCTCACTTTAAGTTGCATCGTTCTCCTCCGTCCTATTCCTTCCTTCGAGTCTTCGGTTGTCTTTGCTTTCCTTTGCTACGCCCCTACAACAAAAACAAGTTACAGTTTCGGTCTGCTCCCTGTGTTTTCCTTGGATATCCGCCTTCCTTTCGTGGCTACCGTTGTATGAATTTAGCTACTAACAAGGTTTTTGTCATCCGTCATGTGCGGTTTGACGAAGCTGTTTATCCGTTTGCTTCTTCCAAGTCTTTGCAGGGTGCTTGCGCGGTTCCAGGCCAGCCGTGGGGTGTAGGCACAGTTAGTGTGCCTGGTGCTTCTTCTCCGGCTTCTGATGCTCCGGGGATGGATTCTCAGCTCTCTCCGGCTTCTACTGATGTGATTCAGCCGGTGCTGGGTTCCCAGGACTCTGACTCTCGCACGGTTACGGATTTGGAGGTGCAGTCTGCTCGGCAGCCTACTCAGTCTCGTCGTGCTCAGCCGCCTGGTGATCGTTCTCATGTTATGCGGCTGCGGAGTCAGACTCAGCCGGGTGATCATTTCGCAGCTTTGACTGCTCAGGTTGGTGCTCCGGAGCCCACGTGCTACTCGCAGGCGGTTTTGTTTCCAGAATGGCGTGAGGCGATGGATTTGGAGTTTAATGCCTTGCTGCATAATCAAACGTGGCGGTTAGTCCCTTATGCTCCCGGTATGAATGTTGTAGGGTGCAAGTGGGTCTTTCGGACGAAGCGCAAGGCTGATGGCTCGGTAGAGCGGCATAAGGCTCGGTTAGTTGCCAAGGGTTTCAATCAGGTGGCTGGGCAGGATTTTTTCGAGACGTTCAGTCCAGTGGTTAAGCCCACAACTGTTCGCCTATTGCTGTCCTTGGCTGTGTCACGTGATTGGTCTATTCGGCAGTTGGACATTCACAACGCGTTTCTGAATGGCACTCTTGCGGAGACTGTTTATATGAGGCAACCCCCGGGGTATGAGGACAAGACATTGCCCGGTCATGTGTGCTTGTTACAACGTTCTCTTTATGGTCTTAAACAGGCTCCTCGGGCGTGGTTTACTCGCCTGCACACTTTTCTGGTCTCGGTTGGTTTCACTCCCTCGAAGACTGACGTTTCATTATTTATCTACTCTCGTGACTCTACTCTGCTGTTTCTACTTGTGTATGTTGATGACATCTTGGTCATGGGGTCTGATTCGGCTCGTGTTTCTGGTCTTGTGGCTCGGATGGCGTCCGAGTTCAAGGTTCGTGATATGGGAGCTCCTTCTTTTTTTCTGGTGATTGAGACTGTGCCGTTGGATTCTGGAATGCTTTTGTCTCAGCAGCGGTATATGCGTGATATCTTGAAACGCGCTGGTATGGTGGATTGCAAACCGCTTGTTACCCCAGTTTCTTTGGCTCGTGACTCTTCTGATCTTGGGGTTCCCTATGCTGATCCTACACATTACAGGAGTCTCGCTGGTGCGCTGCAGTATCTTACAGTTACGCGACCGGACTTGTCGTTTGCTGTTAACAGGTTATGTCAGGCGATGCATGCTCCATCTACAGCTCACTGGAGCATGTTGAAACGGGTTCTTCGTTACGTCAAAGGGACTCTACATTATGGCCTTCATGTTCGTAAGTCTGACTCGGTTGCTGTTAATGCTTTTTCTGACTCCGATTGGGCTGGTGATCCTGCTGATCGGAAGTCTACTAGCGGGTTTGCTGTTTTCTTTGGTGATAATCTGGTCTCCTGGACTTGTCGCAAACAGCGTACAGTGGCCCGCTCTTCAACTGAGGCTGAGTACAAGGCGTTGGCTGATGTCGCGGCTGAGGTTACGTGGCTAGTCTCTTTGCTTCGGGAGCTCGGTCTTGGTTCTTCTTCTTCTCCGTCATTATGGTGTGATAATTTGGGCGCTACCTACTTATGTGCTAATCCGGTCTTTCATGCTCGGACTAAGCATGTTGAGATTGACTACCATTTCGTGCGTGATAAGGTCGCCAAGAAGGAGCTGCAGGTTCATTTCATTTCTTCTAAGGACCAGCTAGCTGATGTATTCACTAAACCTCTTGCTGGTCCCCGATTCACTGCTTTACGAGACAAGCTCAATGTTGTGTCTCAACCTTGTGCTTGAGGGGGAGTATTGGAATACTAGTGATTGTGTTTAGATAGGACTAGTGATTGTGTTTAGATAGGACTCTTAGTCTATCATCATTATATTATCTTGTACGCTTCTAGAGTTAATCAATAACTGAAACATATTCCTCATCTAAGACACTGATGAATTGATGTGTTCATATTTCGTTATTATTTCTTGTACGTTGGCCCACGTTCAAGAAACTTATGGACTAATAACATTGAAATTTCGTGAACTTGTTAATTACTCATAGATACTTACCCAATCCTTATACGACCGGGTTCGCATTGCACTATGAATCTTGGTTTATCTGTATGTATGTATTATATATTGTGACCTTTTGTATCTTGCGTTATAAAATTTTGTATCTTAAAAATATGTACCTGTGAAAACTTAGTAATTGTGTCTTATGTTTTGAATTATTGTGTCTTGAGTTATAGATATTTGTGTCTCGTGTTGTTCAAATTCTGTGCTTATGAACACAAATTATGTACCTAAATCAGATTTGTAAAAAATAAGTAAATACGGAGTATATAACATGTGTATGTATCATGTATTATTATTTTTTGTGCCTTGTGTTATGAAACTCTGTACCTTACGAGTATGAATTCTGTAACTCGTCGATTCAATCCAAAATCCATAATGCTATATGTCTTGTATTGAGATTTTTTGTGTTTTGTGTTATGAAATTCTATACCTTACAAGTATGAATTTTGTACCTCGTCGTTTCAATTCGGAAGCTATAATACTATATAAACCATGGTCCATGATATAAATTGGCATACTTACCCTAACTCTCCAAAGATACAAGTGTAAACAAGGTAGTTTTAGATAACCATGTGTTTCTTGATCAATCAAATGTTTCCATTCCAAAAAAAAAAAAAAAAAATCCACTCCAACAAAAGAAAAATAGCACCGCACAGGCAATTCAAATGGTTCATGTGTGTTAAATTGTGACCAATGATATATGATTGAGTCATGACAATTGCAGTGTGGAGTTTCACCTAATGTGGTGAACTCTTTTTAAGCACCCTGCACTGACCCTCCCACCTAATTGACTATTGAGTCACATCAATTAT
>CM008340.1:41032174-41043727 GCA_002525835.2 Ipomoea batatas | reverse complement strand
GTTCAACTAAAAGTATAAATAAATCTTTTAGTTTGTGTACTAAGACATGCATCATTTCAAGAAAATTAAACCAACTCTAAATTTCAATTATTCCAGACCAATGTTTGTTTACCAGCTTGTCAATTCTTCATGTTTAAGTTGTATTTACCACGTACTGTCACTTTTACCCCTTCACATAATATATGTTCATCATTTAACAAAATCCCACATCTTGGCAAACATGGCAATTCAACATAGCAATAGTTGGAGTTAATTGATTAAGCCTCTGCTAAAAAGAATGTGAACAACAGATCATTTGGAAATTCTTAGACCGAGAAGAATAGATTGGGGTTTAGTGGCACGAAGTAGATTGAGAAAATACTTATGAACATATATTACATTTGTAACAGAGTCAGTATCTAGTACTCGAGAAAAAAGTATCACCTTAACCATTTACAGTTGAGAGTGTGAGTAGGTTTTTAGTGGTCATTTTACTCTTTTCTACATGTTTCTATAATTTTTCTCTTTTTTTGTTTTGGGTTTTAATTTTAGAATACAATCATTATGTAGTACTCGAGAAAAAAGTATCACCTTAACCATTTACAGTTGCGAGTGTGAGTAGGTTTTTTTTTTTTTTTTTTTGAGAATAAGTGTGAGTAGGTTTTTAGTGGTTATTTTACTCTTTTCTACATGTTTCTATAATTTTCCTCTTTTTTGTTTTGGGTTGTAATTTTAGATTTTCTATGAAATGGGGTCTAATTGTGGAAAATAATTTATCTAGGTCGACAGAAGCTGATGAATGTCACATGCACTTTCCTCCCAAAATGATGCAAAGCATCTAAGACTAGGACCGTGACACTTTTTTTTTTTTTTTTTCCTTAAGATTATCTAAAAGGCCCATTTTTCTACTAGTCAAAAAATACAAAAATCCATTATTGCGTTTTATTTGTACATTGTCTTCTTTGGACATGAGATCATAACAGCTCATCAATAAATTATTTCAGAAAATTTTTTATTTTCAAGATAGAAGAAGAGTACATATCGTGATATATATATATATGACGGTCTTGCAGTGATAAAATTCATAAAAATTGTCACTTTCATATCCTATACTATTTGATTAATATATATGTCAGAAAAATTAGTATTTATATTTTATAATAGTCATTTTGAGATATAATTTTAAATGTATTTATCTTTAATTTCAATTGACTCGGAGTAGATTTGAATTCTTTTAAACGATTATTATTATTTTTACATTTTAAATTAAAGAATTGATCCAAGTTAAGTTCAAAATTTAATTATTACTATTGTCCATGTTGATTAGGTATATGGAGAAATATTTATTTTAGTGCCTTTGTTGACGGTCGAAGCAATATCTATCCTATCATCCTTTAAACAATTATATTTATATAGTTACCCATAATATGTCATGTGGTCATTACCTATTTAATACACAGTATACTTTGATTTATATAGCTACCTGAACATACATGTGCTATAAACTCCATCATAAAACTTTGTTAATAATAATAATAAATAAATAAAAACCAAAAACAAAAATGCAGGTGGCATCATAAAACTCCATTGAAAATCTAAATTGCAGTTTTTTTCAAAGATGTATCCTGAAATTCCTCTTATTATTCTCCTAGGAAACTATATCATTGCCGGACGAAACGGGGCGTCATTTTTTGACCGCACTTAAGGGGTTTAATATGTGCTATAGGTGTCAAATAAATAATTTAAATATGTTATAGGTGTCAAATAAACAAGGTGGTTACACATATCTTCTACTTATATATTTTTTACGTCATGTTTTAAGACGTATCAATGCACAATTCGTTGATTTTTTCGGATGTAGCTCAGGATTTTCACCGTCGGACACAGAGATTAATCTCATCGCTGTATTGTAGACACCTCTATTGAGTAAAATAGCTGATCTGAAGATTTAAAGATGCTTCATATCCAAAGTCAATGATTGGACCTTTGAGCTTGCTAATCCTGGCCAGTGTCATACTAACCATTGGACCTTTTTGAATATATGCGGTCAAGCTACTAGCACGGTTTATGTTTACTTTGTGCCTGGATATGTGTGGCTAGTAATTAACTTTGCTAAGCTGTTAGGTTTGCTTGTTGAGCTAGACATCATCAGACCTTGTGACAATTCTCCCAATTCAACATTAAATAATTTAATTCCATTTTTTTGTCATAGATTTATAGGTGGAAATCCACTTTAAGTCCTTTTGTATTAGAACGTCCACTTTTGGACATAATAGTATTGTAGCATGACTATTTTTGGTCCTTTATCAACAAAATAGTTTAAATATTTTGAAATACATGCACATTTTGGTCTTCCATTAGGGATGCATGTTTTCAAAAAAATAAACACAAAAATATAGTGCGGTTCAACCTACTTTGTATAAAAAAGATTCAAATATCTTTGAATTGTATTTAAAATTTCAACGATTTTGTTGATGGATGACTAAAAATGATCATGTCACAATAATACTACAACCAATATTCTAATAAAAAATGACTAAAAGTGGATTGTCACCTATAAATCTAAAACCAAAAATAGAATTAAATCATTACTTAAAATTTAAGGTCAAATATTACCATTAATATATCCCTCATAATTATTGGAGTAATAAAAATTAAGACTTAAATATCACAAGACAAATAAAAAGTTATTCATGTGAGCTAACGTTGTACCTTGTACATCCAAAAATCATGATGACTGTCTTTACTTCATGCGAGATTGGCCGACACTTCTGCATGCAACTTAAAACGTTATTAGTATACGAAAATACAACATACGGAGTATAAAATAACTCTTACCAACTCCGATTATAATTTCATTTTCAAGATATCATAGCCGTCAAATTAATATCTTAATTAAAACTACCATAAAATCGTGAAACATCATATCATTAATGTGGGTAGTTACAAAAATACTTAATTAATACTTATCCTAATTTTAGACAGGCATCAGATGCATGCATGTGATAAACATCCTCAGAACAATGACATGTGCTATCNAAAAAAAAATTCCTTCTGTAAATTCTTGCATGTTGGCACTACTATGATCTCTTAGCTTCACACTTTTTAATGTATTTAAACATCTCTTACTTACAAATATAATGAACCCAAACAAATATCGCATTTGAAAAAAAAAAAAAGCTAAAGAATTGCCCGACTCCTATACTTGAGCCATTGAATTATTTAAGACAATAATAAAAAAGATCTAGAGTCCAACTATGCAAAATGTGTACACCTCACGTGCTAAATTACATTTGTTTAATAATTTTAACTTTTTTTAGCATATAATCTCTCTATCGCACACCACAGAATAATTATGCATTATGATACATGAAAAGATGTCTAACAAATTGCTAGGCCGAGCCTCTCTGAGCATTATCGAAGTAGAGTGTCGATTGGATTATCCCTGTGATCCGACGAAATCCAATCTTTAGAAAAACTCGAATTTTACTCTATTTTACTCTTGACTGAGAAATTTTTGATCGATTCGATTTTGGATTTTTCTACATAATTATTTAAGGTTTAGAGGGAGGGAGGGAGGCCCAATCTTGACAAGAACAATCAACTTGGCCTTACAGTTGTACAACCAACTCACATTGAAAATAGACAGACAAACCTAAAGCGGATTGAAAAGAAAAACAATTTATTAAAAATAAAAGAGAACACAAAGGATAGAGAGCGAGTTAAATGACTTTAAAGCTGGTTGCTTGAGTTTGTTGGATGTATATTTTGTTTTTATTTTGGAATAAAAAAAATAAAAAACAAATTGCTAAAAATATTTGACTAAAACTTTAGCTAATATTTTTTAAAACAATTAACAATATAAAATTTTGATAATAAGTAAATAATAAAATTAAATATATTAATAGAAAAGTATTGAATTTTATAATGTAATTAAATATGTGTATAACTATTATATATATTTTACCCGTCATTTCTATTTGGAAAAAAAATTATGAAAAATACTATATTCTTCAAAAAAAAAATCTCCTTTATATTGTTTTCTAAAATTAATAAAGAGTTCAAATAATAATTAAATATCTAAAAAAAAATTCGAGAGAGATATTAGAGACTAATTTTAGAAGAAAAAATATATAATAGAATATAAAATATGTTAGACTAGCCTCTATTTTAAAAATATGATAGCATAATTAAAATATTGAGTCTTGTTCTAAATAATCAAAAGAAAATTAATTAAACGAAAAAAAAAAGAACTTAACATAGATTTTTTTTTTAAAAAAAATTCAAGAAAATGATTTTCAATGTTTCTTATTTGTAATCTTTGATGTTCAACTTTAAATGCTATATAGTCTGACTAATTAATTAATTGACCAAAGCTAATGTTAAATTTTATGTTGTATCTAACATTTTCATAGTATATGTTCAACAATTATGTCAACTTTGATTGAGATGTGGTTCAAACATAAGACTTTCTTTATTAAAATTAATGAGTAAGTTAAGAATAATGAATAGTTAATGAAATATTCCGTTACTAAAGTTTATCTTGACGAAGTGCATGGTATTTAGAAAAAGTAAATAATATAATAGATGGTAAGTTGAAAAAAAAACACTAAAATAAAAAATAATCTGAACAATTCATTTTATCAAATAATTGGACGAACATTTTTTAGTTCCCATTATAAGCCTAACTTTATTTGCTCCTTTATATATATATGTGTGTGTGTGCGCGCGCGCGCGCGTGTGAATACTGTCTTTGCATTTTACATAGTAAGGTAGAGTTGAAAAATTAAAAGTTATTGATGGTAAAATTGGTAATAAATAAATGTAGAACAAAAGTAGTGCTATTACAATGTAATAGGGTCAGTTGTATTAAAAAAAATTATTTAATTTAATGTCATATTGTCATTTATGCCACTGATAGATTTTTTTTTTTTTTACAAAAAATAATCTCAATTAAGCACTAATGCTAAAGAAAATGTCAAAATTAAAGGCCTCCCACAACCATAAGACCCAACTAGTAAAGTCCAATCATTATATCGTGAATCCTAGTCCATAATATTGCGAATAAACCTCGTACAATTAAAAGAGTGCAACCCAATAATAGAAAATACGGAGTACCAGTTTTACACTTTTATGCATTTAGCAAAGAGTAATATTACTCTTTTGCAGCAAAAGAATAATAGTACATGTACTTGTAATTTCTACTCAAATTTTTTATTCATTGCTTACCTAACATGTTCTGTTCATCTCGAAAAAGAAGTTTGCTGCAAATTTTCCTTTTCCTTTTCTTCTAATAATAAAATTATGATATCCAAGTGAAGTTTACTTTTACTTTATAAGAATCCATACATTATTATTATTCTTAGCAAATTTTTAGTATGTCCTACTACATTAAGTATGAAGTTAAAGGAATGTTTAGGGTGTGTTTGGTTGGTGGGTTTAGGCATAAGGAATGTGTATCAAAGTGATTGTTAGCGTTTGGTTGATAGGTTTTGAGAATGCTACTATGGGTTTGGAATACCCCATTAATGAGAAAACACATACCCTTATTAAATAAGGGTTTCATTTCCCTTCCTCCTTTCTTCCCCAACTATTAATAATCATTCCCATTCCACCTAACTACCAAACATGCTAAATACTTTCACCAAAACCCATTACCCTTACCAAGTATTTGATACCCATTCCGATTTCGATTCCCATGTGCGAACCAAACGCACCCTTAGTATTGTATGGGTCGGAATTGAAAACTCCAAGTTTGACTCTTTGTAAGTGATGTTTATTGATTTTTTTAATTTTGGTTTAATTCAAAAACAGATCAACTATGGATCATCTAGGCTATGGATAATCTAGGCTGATTTTATCTTTTGGTAACTCTTTATCGGTTAGAGTCACAAAATATGTTAACTTTTGAGTAGTGGTACGTTTGTGAACTTTTACGTAAATTAAAGGAGTTAAACCGGTTGGACAACTTTGGGATAGCGAGACTTGGGGTGTGTTTTGGTTGGTAGGTTTAGGCATAAGGTATGGGTATCAAAGTGATTATTATTGTTTGGTTGATAGGTTTTTAGAAGACTACTATGGGTTTGGAATACCCATTAATTGGAAAACTCATACCCTAATAAAAGGGTTTCATTTCCCTTCTTCATTTCTTCCCCAACTATTAATAATCATTATCATTCCATCATATTACCAAACATGTAAGATACTTTCAACAAAACCCATTACCCGTATCAAGTATTTGATACCCGGCCCGATTCCGATTCCCATGTGCGAACCAAACACACCCTTGGTCTTAATTAGAGCAGGTGTAGTGTCGGCAGGCGTCGTGGATTCCCCTCCGACATGCATCTTCTACCGAGTACGCCGTGTTCTTCGATCATATGTTTCACATTGTGTTTGAGCTGAGGCAGCCGAACATGAATCTTTCTTTCTGTTTCTTAGCTAAGCAAAATGTGTATTAATTATTTGGTCAGACCTCCATCTCCTATACCTAATTTTAATTAATAATTTGTGGACTTTTCATTGGGAAATGGGAATATTGATTTAGTGTACATGTTGAGATAATGTATACAATAGATAAAACAATATGAACAATATAATTAAGAAGTTGAGGGTCTAGTCAATGGTTTCAGCAAGGTGGGGGCCGAGGAAATGGTGGCCGCCGGCGGTCCACAGATTGGTTGATTGGTGATGATTGAGTGAGTTTTTAGCTGCATGCCTAGCTTAGGATGAAGATGGAGAATGATAGAATGAAAGTGATGAATTTGACTTGGAGCTATTGTCGTTGGTGTAAAATGCATGCCAATTGGTGTCTAGTTTATTAGAGTTGTATTACCGGCATAGTTGTAGGGCTTTTCAAATGAGAGGCCTCAAGTTCGAACCTAGTGTGGATGAACAGAATATTTGATTTAATACAACTCTTCATTAATCATTATTTAATCAATTATTAGTTATAAAAGTCAACATATACTTGTTTTATTTTGTTAAAATGTGGCAAAGTGAGGACTATTAGTTGATTGCTTCAAGTTCGATTTCTAGTGGGAGTGACGACCTATTAGTTTTTTTTTAGGTTAAACCAACAATCAACTATAAGAAATCTAGGTTGATTTACTTTTTTGTAGCCCTTTGCCAACTAAGGTCAAAAGATAATATTTATCTAATGAACACCCTCAAATAGTGACTGTGGCTCCTGTGAATTTCTCTTGTCATTAAAGAAAAAAAGTGAAAGGTGAAAAATCTTAATTGACATTTTGAGTCAACGTCTCCCTTTATGGTATTCGGTAGCCACGTACCCTACTTCAAAATCTAACTACGCCTCCAAGTTCAAGAAGAGCCATTTTATCTTTACAAGTCTAAAATCTTCCCGCATTAAGCCCCCAAAGTGCCTTGTTAATAGGGCCAATTCTCACTATAAAGCCAATGATCAACTTCTATGATGATTTAGGCCATGTTTAATAGCATAGTTAATTTATTAGTTAATCCATTCATTATTATTTGCTCTACAAATCTCCCCTAACATGCAAGTATACAAACTTGACACACCACAACGTGTTAACTTTATTGATTAGTTGTAAACAGATCAATTATTTCACCAATAATAATTACCTTTTAATCTTTTCTTCATTTTTACTGAATTTCCCAAAGGCAGTATTCGCATAGGCCGACTATATAATCTTTGAAATTTAACATGATATAATTATGTTACACAGTATTATTATGTATAAGTCATTTTCCCAAAAGACAATTTTTACCTAGGCCGGTTAATTATATTATCTCTGATTATTTTACGTAGTAGAGCAGTAATTTTGTTATAGAACACATTGAAATTAAAGATAATGAAAATGACTAATTTAATTTCTCCGTAACCCTTATATGGTTTGTTGTTATCAGTTTAACCACTTAAACCTATAAACTAATCTACGAGTACGTCTACGACTGCAAACATATGCAAGTACGTACACAATGAAAATGCCAAAAAAAAAATAATCAAAATTCTACTATGTAGTGTGATAACACCTCTATTACCAAGATTGAGAAAGTATAGAACAAATATTATACCTTGTAATGAATCATCAAATTGGTCATATTGTTTGTTTGGTTACTAAAATGTTACAAGTTTAACTTTCAGTGAGAATGACCTATTAGCATTTGCCAACTACGGTCACAAATTAAAGTAGAGTTTACTCAATGTGTGTTTTTCTTGTCACTCAAAATTATCTACTAAGATATAAGTAATCGTGTTAGTGCAAACTCAATGATTTTGAGTTTTTGATAAGTTTGTTACTTAGAGCAGTCATGCCATGTGAAATTCTCAACATTCAAAAAAAATTTAATTAATTAATTAATAAAAGTCAGGCGTGTCTGCAGGCATTTGAAGTGTGTGCAAATAACCCTGTAGGCATTAGTTGAGTGTACGTGCATGTCCATCCAAGATAGGGCGAGTCCCTCAATCTGTGCTTGGCAAAAAGTAGGATTCGATCAAGTTGAGGTCAGCCATGAACCAAAGTAAAGCGAGCTTAGACACTTCCCCCTCATTGAATTGAGGTAGATATACATTTGGGGTCGCACTAGGTGATGAATTAACCTCCACATTAGCTCGAGCTTGAGCTCGGGTTTGTTAGTTCCTCCTCCTCCATGTCGTGCTGATGGTTGGGGGCAAATTGACCTCCCCATCAACTTGAGGTCTTTGTATTCGCAGAGGTCGAGTGCTTGGTGTCATGCTTCGCCTCAAAGGGTGAGGGTCGGTTGCCCTTGCACGTCCCCATGTGACGCCCATGTGCCGAGTGGAGGGGGCTACACTACTTCTTGGAGCCCCTCGGCGAAAGGGCTGGGTTAGCAAGGTTGTAGCTTGTTAGATCATGATGACTCCGAGTTGGAGGCCCGGGGCTGTGGATATATGAGTGGAGCAGCCCACCATTGTGGTTGTATTGAGCTGATCCCTTATGTCTCCCACCGACCACAAGGAAAGGGTTTGACGACTCGTAGTCCCATTGAGGTAGGTGGGTGTTACAGGAGCATTGAGAGTGGCATGAATTAGACCTCGCCATTGCTATGGATGGTTGGAAAAAAAAAGGTAACACGCTTAAACTTGTATGTCGAGCTCTCAATGAAAGTACTAATGATGGAATAAATTAACGTGGGCTGAATTAACTAAACCAATAATTAAAGAATAAATTAAAAAAAAAAAAAGAAAAAAGACAAGATATAGAATAGGAAAGATAGTGCCTTGTATTAAAGATTTGTGTGAGATGATTATAAGAACAACTGTGATAAGATAAGATGAAAATGAATATGTCCTAAATAAGGACAAAGGATGCTCATTTAAAGTAGTAAGTCTAACCAACTCCCCGAAAATATTGTGATTCACGAGAATAGGCCTTCGCCCAACAGCCCTTGGAAGTTGACCACAGAGGCCGACCTTTCCCGTCGAGCCTCATCATGGCATCCATCTCCAATGACGTAACCGACCTTGATGGGTGAGAGTGTGAGACCGAGTCATGGCCGACCTCGTGGTCGGCCTTGTCTACCTTGGCCCGACCTCGCCCGAGTCAGCTCTCCATCTTCATTCAAGACTTCAAGTTGGTTTGCTTCGGCCTGGATCCACGGTTAATATATCTATCATATATACTCTGACAGGTTTGAACTCTGAGACACAATTACTATACTTTCTATATTTAAAAATAAATAAATAAATAAATATTTATTTATTTATTTATTAAAAAAGGCAAGACTACTGAAGAGTACAGTAGATATAAAGATATATAGGGAACTTCTTTGTCTTCCTTGATCCCAAGTTTACAAACCCTGTAATAATATAATCGTTTCTCCATTAATGATACTCAGAATGTCAGATCTCCATTCTCTCATCTTCCCTTTCTTCATCATTCTTGTGCTCTTATCTCCTCCTTCATGTGCTGATATAGGGACTACAAGCCAGTATAGCCCACCTTACACCCGTAAGTTAATCGGATTCTTCTTTTTATGACATTTCCAAATATCAAAGTACGTGTTCTTAGGGAATTCAAAGCATATACATTAGCATGGAATAGTATTGGTGTTCTATTAAGCCCAGAAAGTCTCAATGTGAGAATTATACTAATGTAGTAGGCTCGTTCTGGGCATCAAACATTAATTTTTTATTTAAAGAGCTGTTAAGTCATTGTAATTTATCACCTCCATCTCCATGAATTTTTTCTAGTCGAAGTGTGGTTCCTGAGTAAAGACTTTTGCATTTCGAGGACAAGTATTGGGGTTCTGATTTTTTTTTTTTTTTAAATTAATGTGCAGCGACGGCTTGCTTTGGGAGCGGGGCGTCGCAGTTTCCGTCGAGCAATTATTTCGCGGCGGCCGGCGAGGGCATTTGGGACAACGGCGCATCTTGTGGGAGGCAGTACTTGGTGAGCTGCATAAGCTCCGTTTTGCCCAAAGCTTGTAAAGCGGGTCAGACCATTCAGATTCGGATCGTGGATCGGGCGCAATCTTCGGTTTCCAAGTCAACTCGGCCCGGAACCACCATGGTTCTTTCTAACGCCGCTTTCGCCGCCATTGCCGACCCCTCGGCCCCGTCGTTAAATATTGAATTTCAACAGTAAGTGCTCCCCCCATCCTCGATCTCATTGTTTGGTCAACGGCACATTTCAGTTAGTTAATTAGTTTATCTGCCGCCGAATTTTTTTATTTTTATTTATTTAAAGTGTTCAAATTTTAAGTTTAGTCAACTGGTGGATGGGCAATCATATTATTATTATTATTATCAAAAAATTTATGGGAGTGTTTGATAAATAGCTATGTTAGTTGATTGAGTTTGTGAGTTTGACTAGTTGATAACAGCTGATTGTAGAAAAGTGTTTGATAAATTAGTTATTAGCTAATAGCTGATTATATACAAAATGACTTTCTCAAAAAATTGATCGAAAAAACTGCTTTGAGTAGTTTTTAACATTTTAACATTTTTAGAGTAATAAATTGTTACAAAAAAACTAATTAATCAAACATTCATATTGATTGTTTAACAAAGTCAAACACCTAATAGAGTAGTAATAGTGGTTAAATAAGTCAAAATTGACTAATAGTTACCAAACAGGGCCTATATATTTCAAGAAGGGGAAATAATATTGTTGGTTAATTCCTATGATTCAAAATGCTATTTCCCCCTCCAAGAATAATACCATATATGTTAATTAACATATATTTCTTAAAAACATCATTTTTATTTTGAATAATGTACATTATATATATTTACAAATTATTATTATACACAAACTTACACGCACTAATGTTACATCATTTAATTAATTATTCGGTGTACAACTTTGTATAGTGACAAGTTTTCCTCGTGATCCAAAATTAAAATGTCAACGTAATATTGAAATTCTAGTAACATTAGCTTACATAATGGATAAGCAAAGCATGAAATCATGCATGATTAATGCATTGGATGCAGAACCTATCAAACTTTGCCAATTTCTAATATGACTTTAATTTCTTAGTTGACATTTTATCATTTTGATAATAACAAAGTTTATAATTTCCAGGGTGTAAGAGAATTATGGACCTTCCATATGGACCATGTGC
>CM008340.1:40966065-40982513 GCA_002525835.2 Ipomoea batatas | reverse complement strand
AAACAATATATATATATATATATATTATGGCCGAGGTCCACCTCGGCCCAAATTTGGCCGAGGTGACCTCGGCATTTGGCCGAAGTCAGTGACTTCGGCCGATTTGGCCGAAGTCACGCTTCGGCCACTTTGGCCGAGGTCAGACCTCGGCCAATTAATTTTGACCGAGGTCTGACTTCGGCCAAAATTTGGCCAAGGCCTGACCTCGGCCACTACGGTTCGGAAAAAAAAAAACAGTCTTATGCAGGTCATTACTCCCAAACCACCTCAATTACTCTCGTTGGCTAGGGAGTGGGGGGACTGGTGACAAGGTAATTGGGTACCCGACCCGGAACTATTGGCAGCACCCAAGACACCTCACTCCTCAGCATCAATGCGCAACGGTCCAACTCCTCAGCATTGATGGCCAACGTTCAGCTCCTCAGCATTGATGACAGACGTTCAGCTCCTCAACATTCAACACCTCAGGTACTGATGTCCAACGATCAACTCTTCATCAATGCTCCGTTACTGAGCTGAAGGAGATAAAAAGGCTCACAACCACATAGTGGGGGGGGACGGGAGACACTTCTTACACTTCTTATTAGGCAATACATACTACACTCACTTGTACACAGAGCACTACGCTCAATATTGTATTCAAACACTGTACCATCTTACTTCAGTAATACCAGATTACATACCCAACATTGTATTCACATACTCAGTAAAATAATATACCGGTAACACATTATTACTGTCACCGACCTAAGTGTGAAGACCAAGCAAGTGTTTCGTCAACATTAGGTTTTGTTCCGCGCCCTTAGGGTCAACCCCAGCCTTCTAAAGATTGAGATCCAAATTCCCGATTTTGTACCGGTCACATCACTTAGTGGATGATCAGAAGACTGCAATACGTAGACATCGTGATGCTATTCCCGAACTAACCGATTGCATACGCAACACGTGTCGTGCATGCCGAGAGCCCGGCATGTGCCTCTTTTCTTCTCCTATAAATGCCACATTTAATGTAAGAGGTTGGAAGGGTGGAGGACGCCCTTTCACCTAACGATAATCGGCTTGGAACTCTCCGACCCTTGGTCACCTATGCCCGAGCTCAACCACTCAATCCAGCAAGCAAATCCGTACAATCGTACTATCCAAATCCGACCACATATACTTATCCATATACCCTAGTGTATTTACCACATCAAGACTCTAATGTCAAATTGAAACATATGTTTCATCTCAACTAAAAGTCTAAGATGATAGTTGAATTACACATTTATATTTATATATTATATGCTCAACAATATATTCATACATAATTATTGATTAATATTATCTATTATACATAATTATACTAAATACTGTATAATAACGTTTCTTAACTTACAATTTTTTTTTAATGCATAGACAAACTGACAAAATTAAAATATTTAAGAAAATTAATGTCCAACTTGCAGACATTGCCACTAAAAATCTTAGAACACCAAAATTTATTCCTCTCCCCCACTGGGCAGTTTTTTTATTTTTTGTTTTTGTTTTTATGGGTGAATATTTTATTTTTCCATGCCATGAAAGGAAAATAACCTTTTTATCTTCAATAAATAATCTTTATAATTTAATAAAATAATGAGTTTCATCGGCAAGTGTTGTTAGGATAAACTAATAAATTCTAACTATTATTAATTAAGGATTAACGTGTTAGAAATCCGTAATTCCGTACTAAACATTATTATGTTTTAATTCTAACTATTAAGTTTCCGAAACCAAGTGGGATTCAAATAAAAGTTCGCTACAATTACCAAATTTTTATAATGTCTTTGTATTTTAAGATTATTTAGAATGTTAGCAAATAATATTAATTTTGATAATAATAATAATTAACGCACTTAATTGATATTGCTTATGGAGTATTTATTTCACTGTCATTTTTAGTACTATCAAAACATAGCACTGACTGTTACACAAGTATGACATAGTATTCACTATACATTTTGATATAGTAGTAAACGCTTAACTGGATATCAGAGCATGTTATGGACATGTCGTGTATGTAGTAGTAGTAGTTATAGTTTATAAAATAAAATTTTACAGTGTAAGAATTTCACTCAATGTAGTGGACTCAGTGTGAAGATAGTCTTCTCACCTAATTTATCACTAAAAGACAACTCCACCATTCTGTCAAGTCAAGATGTGAGACTTTTGGGGCTTCGCCTTGGGGCAAACTTATAAAGTAAAATTTTCTTAATGAGGCATAAAAATAGTTATGAATTTACTTTATTTATTTTTTCTATGTTGACATCCAAAACATGTTTGGTAAAGTTAAGATTGTCGTTAGTTGTAGAATCTTCACAAAACTACTGTACCTCCCTCTGCATTTTGCTTCTGCAACATCTTAGTTGCCAGCGTACGGCAAAAGAACAACCCAAACTAGGTATAGACAAATTTCATTTTTGTAGAAACCGTCTATTTAGCGTTTCTTCGTTTAAGCTGATTAAATATGGACAACTTGATTTATTTTTTTGTGATCTAGTACTAATTTAGGTCAAAAAATAAATAACTTTTTTCCCAGAAAAGAAGTGACTGAGTGATTGGAGTCTTTTACTAGCTAAGATTACAAGGTGGACTTCATCTAAAGTACAAAAAATAAAAAAAAATTAATAAATGATTAGTAGATTTGCTCATCCTACAGGATTTATCCAATACATACCATCAATTAGAGTTAATCTCAACTTAAGTACCACTTCTCTTTTTCTGAAGGAGTCGACTTGAGATCGTAGCAATATATATATACATTTGTGTATATTTTAATAGGTATAATTGAGGAGTGGAGGGAAGATCCTGAGTGAATGATGTGAATATGGTCAAGGAGACGGTGGCATTAGTTTAAGGTTTGCATCAAGCCTTACGTCAACCGATACAACAGAATCTTGAAGTTGACTCTCTGCATTTTAAATCTCATGCATTCTATATATATATATATACACACACACATGTGTAATGTGCATTGCCAGAACAACATTTCAAGAATCAAAGCCCCCTCCAAAAAAAAAACTGTCTTTTAACATATACAAGAAGAAACAATAATAATATTTGATTCAATTCTGATTTCTGAACCGCTAGCTAGCTAGCTGCAATGGAGGGCAGTGCGCGGATGGGCAGCTCGAACGTGTGGCGAAACAGCGCCATGGAAGTGTTCTCGTCCCGGGGAGAAGGGGACAACGACGAAGAGGCGCTGAAATGGGCCGCCATTGAGAAGCTTCCAACTTATCTTAGAGTCAGGAGAGGCATTTTGACAGAAGAGGAAGGGCAGTGTAAAGAGGTGGATGTAAAGGGGCTCGGGTTGGTTGAGAAGAAGAATCTGTTAGAGAGACTTGTGAGAGTTGCAGAAGAAGATAATGAGAAGTTCTTGTTGAAGCTCAAGCAGAGAATTGACAGGTGAGGATAATATATATTTTTGTTTTATTATGTTTTTAATTTAAGGTTGTAAAACCAGAGGTTTTGAATGTGTTGTTCTTCTGAAATGTAATGTTGTAGAGTGGATATTGATCTTCCCACGATTGAAGTCCGGTTCGAGCACTTGAATGTAGATGCAGAATCTTATGTTGGCAGTAGAGCACTTCCCACAATTTTCAATTTCACAGTAAATATGCTAGAGGTAATAATTGATCGAAATCAACTTTTTTTTAGTTTCTGCAGGGTAATCTTAATCTCTCTTGAATCTTGATTGACTTGTTTTTCCATGATTCTTGAAGGGATTCTTGAATTCTATTCATATTCTACCAAATAGAAAGAAACCATTGCCAATCCTCTATGAAGTCAGTGGAATAATCAAGCCTGGAAGGTACACAAACTCACAGTTTAATTTGGTCACATTCAAAAATGTTACAGTTTCTGAATCAAGAATTTTTTTTTTTGCAGAATGACACTGCTTTTAGGCCCGCCTAGTTCTGGTAAGACGACGTTGTTGTTAGCCTTGGCTGGAAAATTGGGTTCAGATCTAAAGGTAAAAAAAACACAAGACAAGACAGATTAAACCAACCATTCATGGATTTATGCTAATTATCTAAGGTCTCAGGTTTCTGGGAAGGTAACATACAATGGCCACGAAATGACAGAGTTTGTACCACAGAGAACCTCGGCATATATAAGCCAATATGATCTCCATATAGGCGAGCTGACCGTAAGAGAAACTCTAGCATTTTCAGCAAGATGTCAAGGCATTGGACCGCGTTATGGTCAGTGAGAATTTTAATTTGCAGGCTGATATGATTGATCTGAGCAGAATTTTCTAAGTGGTTATTAACCTTTTCCTTGGTTTCTCTTGGCATGGATGAAATGCAGAGATGTTGGCAGAATTGTCGAGGCGGGAGAAAGAGCTAAACATTAAGCCAGATCCAGACATTGATATTTTCATGAAGGTGTAGATATCTTTAACTGCAAAAAAAAAAAAAAAAATGCAGTTTTCGAGTTTACTTTCTTCTATGTTGTGAAGATGTGCAAGACTGATGGGTTATGGTATACAGGCAGCTTCGATTGAGGGAGAAGAAGCGAGCGTCGTGACAGATTATGTTCTCAAGGTAAGGATTCATCACAGCAGCACTGCAATCTAATTGGGAACCAAAAATGGAAAAAAGATTTCATTTATTAGTACTGTCTGATTGTTTAAGGTTTGCAGATTCTGGGGCTTGAAGGCTGTGCTGATATCCTTGTTGGGGATGAAATGATCAGAGGGATTTCGGGGGGACAGAAAAAACGGGTCACAACAGGTAATAAGAGGAAAGCAAACTAAATACTTATAGCGAGACTGCACATTTATTATTTTATATATTATGCTAACAACGTGAATCGTGATCGCCTGCAATGCAGGAGAGATGATGGTTGGACCAGCGAGGGTGCTGTTTATGGATGAGATATCGACAGGTTTAGACAGCTCGACGACTTTCCAGATAGTGAACTCTATAAGGCAATCCATCCACATTCTCCAGGGAACAGCTGTGATCTCACTGCTGCAGCCTGCACCTGAGACTTATGACTTGTTCGACGACATAATTCTTCTGTCCGATGGACAGATTGTGTACCAAGGCCCTCGAGAGAATGTAGTCGAGTTCTTTGAACACATGGGGTTCAAATGCCCCGAGAGAAAAGGCGTAGCTGATTTCCTGCAAGAAGTAATCCTAGCAGCTATCAAGATTATATTCTTGGTCCTTTATAGTACCTAAAGTTTTCGTCTTTTAAGGTTTCTAACAGGTTGTTCTTCCAGGTAACATCTAGGAAAGACCAAGAGCAGTACTGGGCGCGTAGACACGAGCAGTACAAGTTCATCACTGCCCGAGAATTCTCTGAAGCGTTTCAGTCCTTCCACGTTGGGCGAAAACTAGGCGACGAGCTTGCTGTTCCTTTCGACAAAGCCAAAAGCCACCCTGCAGCCCTGACTACCAAGAAGTATGGTGTTAACAAGAAGGAACTCTTGAAAGCTTGCATTTCGAGAGAGTTCCTTCTCATGAAGAGGAACTCATTTGTCTATATATTCAAGATGATGCAAGTAAGCATTATCAGAGATAATTCCCTAGTGCAAAAGATAGAATAGTAATCTAACTTTTTCTGTTTTTTTTTTTTTCCCAGTTGACACTAATGGCATTCATATCGATGACACTATTTCTGCGAACGAAGATGAAAAGGGATTCTGCAACAGATGGCACCATTTTCATGGGTGCTTTGTTTTTCGCGGTGATCACAACAATGTACAATGGATACTCAGAGCTGTTCCTCAGTATCTTGAAACTTCCTGTCTTTTACAAGCAAAGAGATTTCCTCTTCTTCCCTTCGTGGGCTTACGCTTTGCCTACCTGGATCCTCAAAATCCCAATCACACTAGTAGAAGTTGCAATTTGGGTCTGCATGACTTACTATGTTATCGGATTTGATCCAGATGTTGGAAGGTAAAAACTAAAAAGCCTTAATCAACTCCAATTCCATTCCATTCTTGCACTCTCGAGTTATCAAGTTTCTTGAATTGACCACAGGTTTTTCAAGCAGCTGTTCCTTCTGATATGTGTAAACCAGATGGCATCAGCGTTGTTTCGGTTCATTGCAGCACTGGGAAGGAACATTATAGTTGCCAACACCTTTGGATCGTTTGCGTTGCTCACAGTTCTTGTGATGGGTGGATTCGTTCTATCACGCAGTAAATAGACTCGCCCTGAATCTGTTGAATTGCATACTGTTCTTTCCTGCTTTCTTGAGCTGATATTCTGATAATAATAAGCTATTTATCTGTTCAGATGATGTGAAAAAATGGTGGGTTTGGGGTTACTGGTTCTCCCCTATGATGTATGCACAAAATGCTATTGCTGTGAATGAGTATCTTGGCAAGAGTTGGAGACATGTAAGTAAAAGAACTTTAAGTACTGAGATTTCCATTTCTAGAAAAAGGGCTTATGTGAAGTTGTATTTTTGCAGATTCCTTCTGGTTCGAGTGAGCCATTAGGTGTAACGGTTTTAAAATCTCGAGCGATCTTCCCTGAGGCGCGGTGGTATTGGATTGGAGTTGGAGCTCTTATTGGATATGTGATTCTGTTCAATTTCCTATTCACAGTGGCTCTAACTTACCTCAACCGTAAGCGTTTGTTTACCTGCATACACTTTTTTTTTTTTCTTTCGATCGAGTTTCAAGGGAGGATTGTTGATGAAATGGTGTTTTCGGTGCAGCTTTTGGTAAGCCTCAGGCTGTTCTATCTGAAGAAACATTAGCCGAAAGGAATGCCAGCAAACGAAGGGAGCGTATTGAATCCATTTCGGGTAAGCTGAGCCTAAAACTTGTAGTATAGTCTCATTCTGCATTGGCTTATAGTTAAGAATTGCAGTTGATCTCTTGAATTCTGATATTCAGAGAGGCGAAATGATGTCCTGAAAAGTGCGTCTTCGCGGTCAATATCATCGAGAGTAGGCAGCATAAACGAGGCTAATCCGAACAGGAGAAGAGGAATGGTTCTTCCATTTGAACCCCATTCGATAACCTTCAACGAAATCAAATATGCTGTGGATATGCCTCAGGAAATGAAAGCTCAGGGGTTTATAGAAGACAGGCTTGAGCTTTTGAAAGGTGTGAGTGGTGCCTTTAGGCCCGGGGTTCTCACGGCCCTAATGGGCATAAGCGGTGCAGGTAAAACCACGCTCATGGACGTCCTGTCTGGTCGAAAAACAGGCGGATACATTGAAGGAAACATCAGCATATCTGGCTATCCTAAGAAGCAAGAAACCTTCGCTCGGATAGCAGGATACTGTGAGCAAACCGACATCCATTCGCCTCACGTTACAGTTCACGAATCCCTTCAGTACTCAGCCTGGCTTCGGTTGCCCCCAGAAGTCGACACAGAAGCTAGAAAGGTAAAATTTCACTGCAGATACTGTATTGTAATAGAGTCAGTAGTATTTTTTTTTTTTAAAAAAAAGATGTACTAAAATGGGAAGGTGTGTTGCAGATGTTTGTTGAAGAGGTGATGGAGCTCGTGGAGCTAACACCATTGAGAGGAGCACTCGTCGGATTGCCTGGAGTAAACGGCCTGTCAACCGAGCAACGCAAGAGGCTCACGGTGGCTGTAGAGCTCGTGGCAAACCCGTCCATAATCTTCATGGACGAGCCAACCTCAGGGCTCGATGCTCGGGCTGCTGCAATCGTGATGAGGACAGTTAGGAACACGGTGGACACAGGCCGGACCGTCGTCTGCACCATCCATCAACCAAGCATAGACATCTTCGATGCATTCGATGAGGTCAGTACTAAGCAACATACTTATCCTCAAATAGTTTCAGTTACTTAGCCTATGCTGTTAACATAAACTGCAGCTTCTGCTGCTGAAACGCGGTGGGCAAGAGATATACGTCGGTCCAATAGGCCGCCATTCGTCACAGCTTATCGAGTACTTCGAGGCGATTCCCGGTGTCCCAAGAATTAAAGACGGTTACAACCCTGCAACATGGATGCTAGAGGTCACTTCTGCAGCACAAGAAACTCTCAGTGCCACTGATTTTGCACAAGTGTATAGAAGCTCACAACTTTTCAGGTATGACCAAAAAAACATTCTGGGAAAACCCCAAAATTCATAGCATTTTCACCACTAAAACTTGATTGCAAAACAATTCAGGAGAAACAAGGCATTAATCAAGGAATTGAGTAAACCGGCATTGGGTTCAAAAGATCTCCACTTCCCCACAAAGTATTCTCAGTCTTTCTACACACAATGCCTGGCCTGCCTATGGAAACAACATTGGTCATACTGGAGAAACCCTCCATACACAGCAGTCAGACTAATGTTCACAACATTCATTGCTCTTATGTTTGGAACAATATTCTGGGATCTGGGCTCAAGAAGGTATGCATATATGCACATATATACAATTGGGATCAAATGAGAACTATTCGTGAAAACTGCAAACTACCTATGGCACATCTTGTTATGTCTGATTGTGCATTCACGCATAACTTGTTGTGCATCTGAAAACACACATTTCTGTAATTATGATTGTGCATTTAGAAACACACATTTCTGTAATGCCTGACTGTTCATTCGCAGATAACTGATTGTGCATCTAAAATGCACATTTTTGTAATTATGAGTGTGCATCTATAATGCTTGATTGTGCTTTCGCGGATAACTAATTGTGCATTTGGAAACACACATTTCTGTTATTACGATTGTGCATCTGTAATGCCTGATTATGCATTCGCAGATAACTGATTGTGCATCTAGAAATACACATTTCTGTAATGCTTGATTGTTCATTCGCGGATAACTGATTGTGCATATAGAAACATACATTTTTGTAATTGCAATTGTGCATTCACAGATTACTAATTGTGCATCTGGAAACACACATTTCTGCAATTATGATTGTGCATCTATACTGCCTTATTGTGTCTGATTGTCCAAATTAATTCTCACAGGAGTAGTTTACATGTGATCTTGCCATGTATATTAGTGTCTGATATATCCTGAATCTTTTTTTGCAGAAGAAAGCAACAAGATCTATTCAATGCAATGGGTTCCATGTATGCTGCCATTCTATTTCTTGGTGTACAAAATGGATCATCAGTTCAGCCAGTTGTGAGTGTTGAAAGAAGTGTGTTTTATAGGGAAAGAGCAGCTGGAATGTACTCTGCTCTGCCTTATGCAATTGCCCAGGTATCCCATCTCACAAAACGAAACTAATCCAATTAAATTTCGATCGAAAGGTTCAAGATTTAAACTTATGATATACAGGTTGTGATTGAACTGCCATACCTATTTGTGCAAACAATCATCTATGGCGTGATAGTATATGCAATGATTGGATTTGAGTGGACAGTAACCAAATTCCTATGGTATCTCTTCTTCATGTACTTCACATTGTTGTATTTCACACTGTATGGCATGATGACGGTGGCCGTGACTCCCAACCACAACATCGCCGGCATTGTTTCATCGGCATTCTACGCAATTTGGAACCTTTTCTCCGGATTCATCGTACCAAAGACGGTAAGTTATCATCATCATTAGTTTGATTGATTGTTGAGTTGATCGGACAAATGAACTTGACTCAGGGTGTTTTTAGTTTGAGCCGATTAGCTATATGTAGCGTACACTATGGTCAGACAAAAATTTCGCCTAGGTGCCGCCGGATTGCCTAGTGTATCACCATAATTGGTGGTTTAGGTGGTTGGCTAGTTAGGCTGACCGTGTAAGCCTCCTATGCACGGATTAGGCGGGCTGATTAAAAAAATATTATTTCCCTCAGAATGACATAGTTTTGACGAAATAACTCTAAATTGTTCAAACTTATAGTTTTTAGATTAATATTTAATATTTTAATATTAACTATTAAAATATTAAATAGTTTATAATTATTAGTCTTTAAAAAAACTAAATTTTTAAATAAATTTTTAAAAAATAAAAAATGCACAAGCATTGATTAATTGTTGTCTAGGCGTCGAAGCACTTAGCGATTTTTTTCAATCATGCTTGTTAAGGCTACAAGACGAGCTTCACTCAAAATGTGCCTTTGAGTAGCGAGATTTTTTCGTAAATCAAATAAATAAGTTCTGCTGCATGGGCAATTCAGTTGATTTCTAAAAGGTAGATTGTGAGGAAAGACACATGGTTGAGTCTTGACTGTTCCAGTGTGGGAGTTACACCCAATGTAGTGGGTTTCTTGTGAATACCAGACACTAGTGTTCTCACCTAATGCATCGTTGAGTCACTGTGATTTAACGTTCCACTATTCTATCGAGTCAGTGTGTGAGAGGGTTATGGAACGAGAAAATTTCGCCTATCATGTCAAAGAAATTAGTTCCTCTAATGTTTTTTATTTTTTGCAGAGAATTCCGGTGTGGTGGAGATGGTACTATTACATTTGTCCAATTTCTTGGACGTTGTATGGGTTGGTTGCTTCCCAGTTCGGAGACGTTAAGGACAAGCTTGTGGACACTGACCAAACAGTTGAAGAATTCATAAAGACATACTTTGATTTTGATCAAGATTTTGTGGGATTTGTTGGTGTTATTCTCGTTGGATTGTCTCTTCTCTTTGCCTTCATTTTTGCATTCTCAATTAAGGTTTTTAACTTCCAAAAACGATAGACTTTACAGCTTCAAAAATAGGAGAAAAAGAAAAGGATTTTTTGTTTGTTGCCAAGGGAAAAAATGTATATTATAGAAATATTTTTTTTTTTCATTTAGAGTAGAGTGTTGAATCTTTATTTTCTTTGCGAAAAAAATTTAGAATAGTCCTGTCTTGTATGTAATTAATTACCTGCATACTTGGCTATAAAGAAAATTTTGTCAATCTCATTCTAAAACAATATATAGATGTATGAGATTTATTTTGGATGTGTTTAGAAATTAAGAAAAATATCTTCATTTCTCATGTTTGATTACATTTCATAAAATTATTTTTGTCTGTTTAGTTCATTTTTTGAAAATAAGTAGAATTGCATAATTAATTGGTTAACTGAACTAAGCATTAAGGTTGGCCCAAACACTAATAGGACAATAGTTACATTATAGACTCGAGTCCATATTGTAAGGTAGACACGTTACAATTTACATACTGAATGTTCACAATTTAAATTCTAAACAATAATTATGTAAATTGTGAATAATAGGTATTATTCCCCACTCTCATCAGTAACCATACGGGTGGTCGGTCCCTACTCCATGGATCAAGTCGCCCACAACTCTACCACTTCCGGTCAAGATGTCTATTCCCGACTATGCTTGGCTATCCTGAATTGAACGATAATCTCGTTTTTGGCTTCCCAAAGATAGGTCAGTTCGATCATAGATCCTTGGTGCATCTTCGTAGTGATAGCCAAAGCGTTGGGCACTTGGCCTTCATGCCTTGCCCCATCGCCGGGCTCTATGCATGGCTCCTACGCGGCACTCATGCCGTAGGGTCGTTACCTGTCTCCTAACACTCTATAAATATTACATTTATTGTTAGAAATGAGACTTTTAGCTATTTTTCTTTATAGCTAGTAGCTCGGTGACCTCTAACCCACTGCCACGTTGACCAAGCTACGCATATTGACTCTTTCGATCAGAGGTTAAACCTAACCGGTCCGAAACCATTTATTGTATTACCGCACTCGTCGAATTGATCAATAAAAATAAACACTATTTCGATATTGATATTATCAATGAGCATTTAGTTGTAAACATTTAATACACAAATGATGTACTTTAAACCTGAGTCCACCAAAGAATTTGTCCTAATCGAAACCTGAATGGAATAAATTTCATTAAAAAAAAAAAAAAAGAAGAAGAAGAAGTCCCAAATGTTATAGTAATTGTATAACTGCCCCACAAAGTGTTGCAGAAACCTCACTCAAAAGCCAACCCAATCCCTACATTTCTATCCATCCATCTCTGCTCTAAACCCAACCCACCATGGCTGCCTCTGCAACCTCTCTCTCCGCCTTCTCTTCCCTCTCCCTCCGCAACCACCCGCCCACGCCCCTCCGCTCTCACCCCACCGCTCCCTTTTTCTTACTCACCCCCAAACCCTCCACCTTTTCTCTCTTCTTCCCCACCAACACCTCTAAGCCCATTCCCATTAAGGCCTCCCCCTCCGAAATTGACACCACTTTCTTCGACAACGTAGACCCGGATCAAGTTTTCACCTTTGACCCTCCAGCCCGCCCGGAAGGCTATGTTCCGCCGCCCTACTTCGATGAAGCCCCGGAGGAATCCGAGGACGACATTGCCCGGGCCTATGAGGAGCTCTACGGACCCGCGTACAGTGGGGAGAGCTTGCTGGGAAATGATTTGTATGTTATGGACTCTAAGGTGAAGAAGACGATTGGGTTTGGGTCGGGGGCCAAGAAAGAGAAGCCCAAAGATGGGTTTGATGAGAGAGTGGTGCAGGTGAGGCGTGTGACTAAGGTGGTTAAGGGAGGTAAACAACTGCATTTTAGAGCTGTTGTGGTGGTGGGGGATAAGAAGGGTCAAGTTGGGGTGGGTGTTGGCAAGGCAAAAGAAGTGATTGCTGCTGTTCAGAAATCTGCTTTGAATGCTAGGAGGAATATCATCACTGTGCCTATGACTAAATATTCCACTTTCCCTCACAGGTAATTCTAGTGTCTGTTTTGTTTTGTGAGCTTAGCTGCCATTAATTTTTGATTAAATGTGTTTGGATTTAGTTCATTTGAAATTTGAATGAGAATGGTAGTTTTTGCCTTAAGTGCTGCTGTTTGAGTTATTTTTTTAGTTCTAATGAGTAATGACTCTGTTACAATGTTTACAATGTAGCATAAGATAACTACTTTATGAACCTATTGAAGCACAAATGCTCGAACACATGACCTCTCATTTGGGAGAGTTACTTCGTGCCACTAGACCACAAGTCCATTGGCTAGGATAAGAAGAATTTTGGGTTGTGTTGCCTTGATGAGCTTTTATTCTGGAACTAAGCATGCTGTTGTGTACATTATTGGGTTGTGGATTTGAATCTTGATGCTTTAGAAATGCCTAATATAAACAAGACTTGAGAAAGAAAATTTGAAACACAAATTGAAATGGCTTCTCAGACCTCAATTGGTGTCCCCTATTAATGAGTAAACAAGCACTACTAACTGATGTTGTGGTGTAACCAGCTTGGTTGGCGTGAGTGGCCGTGCACTATTGTCCCTTGTCGGGAGTTGGAACCCCCTCTTGTATGCCCCTTCATTGGGTTAGTCTGAGTATGGTACGCGCTTAAAGGTGCCTCCTATAGTTAGGGTCTGCTTGGGACACCTCGTGGTCTGACAAAAAAAAAACTGATGTTGTGGTGTCTATCTGTGTATTCACTCAGTTTGAAGTTTGAGATAATGCTGAAGTTGACTTAGTGGTATGGTTCTCAGTGCATTCTGTTTGGGGCATACAACCTATGATTCTTTGTATTTTATTTCCTTTTGTTGCTCTCATAATGACTGAACTTGTAGTGATTGTGGCACTGTGAATTCATAACCCTCCTTTGCCATGACTTGTAGTAGATTGAAGTCCATTTACTTGTTAATGCAGTTCTGTGAGAATTTTATCCGATGACCCATTACTTGCTAGGTTTTATAATGTTGAAGGAAATTGATAGTAGGATTTTTAAAGTAGGCCTCGTGCCCTAGCTACTACCTTCTGTGAGAAGAAACACCACCGACCCATAAATGTGCTTGACCAAATTTGATGGAGTGTGGATTATTGTGATGATTTCTTAGGGAGGGAGGGGGGAAGATGCTTGCATAATGAAGATACGTAAATAATTGCCAAGGGAATTTCCTGTTTCAATTTATCCACAATTTAGGTTATAATCCAATTTTTATGATTTATGAATAACTAATTGACAGAGCTGAAGCAAAGTATGGAGCGGCAAAGGTGATGCTTAGACCTGCTTCTCCAGGTAGCGGTGTGATTGCTGGTGGTGCCGTAAGGGTCGTTTTAGAATTGGCAGGACTTCAGAATGCTCTGGGAAAACAGCTCGGGAGTAACAATGCACTGAACAATGCAAGAGCCACTGTGGAAGCAATTCTGCAAATGCGACAATTCAGAGAGGTTGCAGAGGAGCGCGGCATTCCAATGGAAGAACTGTGGAAATAGAGATATCCACAACCTTCGATTAAAAATTAAAAAATTTTAAAAAAAATTATCATGGTCTTTGTAGAAATCGTTTTGTAAACACTGATCATTGCAATTATAGTACTATTTTTTGAGTTCTGCATTGATATGTAAATTAATGGTTGAACAAGAAACTCATTACTTGATTCTATGATTATGACTTGGAACCTCAGAGGCAACAAGCAAAGAAAATGGTAATAATTCCACTCTGATGCTTGAAACTTGAAAGGTAAGGCTATTGATATAAACAAATTATTGCCTTAGTGTTTATTCTTAAAGAGGCTGTGAATTATATGTTCTATTTTCTCTTTCTTTCTAGGCTGCTGACCACCTGAGCATCAGTTTCAAGGATCACCCTCTGACACCCTTTTCGTTTAATCCAGCTCAAAACTTCCCTGGCACCCATAGCTTCCGCTTCACGAACTGTAAATAGCCCCTCAGAATTCCCTCATCATCTCTAATCACTCAACCAAAACCCATACGCCTATGTGTATAATCCATGGCAACATCAATATTAACCTTAAGAAATCCATGGGAGGAGGGCACCATCTTCCAGACTAACGTTGGTGCCTAGGGTTTCGGATTTGTGGCCTAGCATTGCATTGTACAAACTCCCAATTGTTAACAAACAACATCACATGTTGCACCACAGTGTTAGGATTCATGCATTGATTATTCCATACCATCAAATTTCTATTTTTTCCAAATAGCCCAGCAGACCACGAGAACCTTCTCAAGCATTTCTCTAATCAAAGAACTCAACATATCACCAATCCAAGCTGGGATAGAATTAGCAAATCCAAGACCCCAATCATCAATTATCACAATCCAACATGCATGAGCAAATCTACAATTTGCAAAGATATGAATTGCAGTCTCATCCTCAATTTGTTCATGGTGAGTCGGACGGTCATGGACAACCGATTCATGAGGAAGAATACGAGGTCAAGGAAGTCGGGGAAAGAGGGTGGTTCGACCGATCTTGGAGCTAAGGCCGTAAGGCAGCCCGCCCGAGGAAGGCAGTTTAGGAAGTTTTCCTAAAGGTGGTGGAAGATAGGCCCGGATTTCGTGCGGGAGATATGGAAAGGAGATCAAACTAGTTTAGGAGGGTAGCCCAAATCTAATAAGGAAAGAAATCTTAAAGCATTTATAGTAGTTTAGGGTTTCCAAAGAGGGAAAATCCCTCATAATAACCTGTATAAAAAGGGGTGTAAAGCCTTGAGAAAGGTTAAGTCATTCACAATACGAAAGAGCTTAAACGTTGCTCAAATTTCGTACCAAACACTTAGCAATTTTCCGGTAGTGTTGGCCTGCCGATTGACCATCCGTGGTTGATAAAACCAACATCCCCTTCCCCAATACAAGGAATCCATGATAGGCAAAGAGAGAATAGGAAGGCTCAGAATAAGATGAGAACCCCTTTGACAAAAAAGGTCCCTCACCGAGTCAGAATCTCATTGATTATTACCAGTACATAAAAGAGATCTAATAAAAGGGTTGTTTAAATAACTAGGTTCCGAAGTAGAGACATACGGATTTTGGCAATTCGAAAGCCAATGATCACCCCACACCCTCACCTTTTCTCCATCCCTTATTCTTCATCTAGACCCCCCACGCAACAACCCCTGTGATTCTTGAATACTTGTCCACACAAATGATGGATTCGATTCCGAGCTTGCTTCTAGGAAAGAACAATTTTAAAAATAGCGAATTTTAAAAATTCTAGTCAACAAGGCTTCTGGATCAGTTAAGAATTTCCAGCCATGCTTACTTCGCATCGTCATATTCATCTTCCTCACAGTACGAAACCCCATCCCTCCATATTTCTTTTATTGGCACAAGTCAGCCCAAGTACTCCAACGGATCCCTGCACTCCCTCGTCCCTCACACCCCCACTAAAAAGAATCATGAGATTTTCTATTTCATCACACAAACCTTTTGGCATCAAGAACACATTCATATCATAATTTGAGATACTCTGAAGAACAGTTTTTAATAACACTTCACGACCTGCTCTATATAAGAAACGATTCCCCTAGTGCATAATCCTAGCTCTCACTTTCTCCCGAACAAAATCCATAATCTTTTTCTTTCTCCGCCCCACATACCTCGACAATCCTAGATATTTCCCTCTAGCATACTGTTCATGGACCCCTAAAATTTCATAAACAATCTCCTTATCCTCCCTATTAACATTTTTCTCAAAAATTATAACTATCTTGTCAGACTAGTTGCCCATTGTCCGACCCACATTCAATTAAAATAGATAGATAGATATCCTATGTTTTTGAAATCCATTCTAGAGCTGTCATATTCAAGCTTTATAATAATACAGATACTG
>CM008340.1:40934741-40952106 GCA_002525835.2 Ipomoea batatas | reverse complement strand
AGGAATAAATAAAATGATGAAATATGCATTTTGGAGTGAAGATCAAGGCTCACGCTAATACTCACGCCTTTAGTGTCAGAGTGACAACATTTTGCTTTGCTTTTCTTTGTCAGGCGATGTCTCGGTATTTTAAGCATATTTCTTCATAGAAATGTCCAAATCAAGTGATTCAAATGTCATTGGGAAAGTAAGTGAAAGAGCTACAACTTCCATGAAGAAAAACAAAGTGCAATTCAGATGTCTACAAGGTGAAAAAAGGCCTAGAAATCAGAACTCTTATGCAAAGTAGATCGTCACAACTGTGGTCATGGTGTGAGGACAACCATGACCTCTAGAACCTACGTGTTGTGATGAAAACTCATGGTGTAAGGTAGACCGTGACTAGCTACACATCTAAAAAGCAAAGATTTTTTTATTTTTGCGCGAATTTGGGAGTATAAATATGCATAGGCAGTAATTTTTAAAGAACTTTTGATTTTTTTTAAAGAACTTTTGATTTTCCACTCTCTCTGAGAAAACCTCTCCAAACATTTATATTTTGTAACAAATTCAATTTGATGAAGATTTTAAGTTCAATTCTAGCTTTTAATTTGTATTTCTAGATTACACATTTCATTATTCTTGCTCAAAGCTAAGTCTTTCTTACTTTCTTTGCCTTTTATTGATTTCAATTGTTCTTGCAAATGTCTTTAATTCCAACTCATGCTTAGCTAGATTCATTTATGGATTGGATTAAGTCATCTTTTGTGATTGATGCAATGTGATTGAATTGTGCAATGAGCTAGTGTAATGACTGGATGATAGTTCTAATTGTGAACTTAGTGATTTGTATTAACTCTTGTAGCTAAGTTTGTGTCCACAATCACATAGGAGGTTCATGGATAAGGTGCTTTCACTATGAGAATAGAGCAATATCATAGCCACACCTCTCACTAATCCAACTTTGCTTTGAGAAAAGGGAGTTGGAAGGAGATTTGAACACCATGCATGTGTTTGATTAATTGCTACAATTAATTTAAGTTGCCATGAGAATGAAGCTGCAAACTACTTGAGAGTCTAGTGTCCACGAGAGTGGCATTCGCACCTAGTAGCGTATCTCTAGTTCCCTTGTCAAGGCATTACATGAGCTCTAACCAATGACCCACTATAAAATCTATTCAGTTCAAGAGTGGCCTAATCTAAGCCCTTGTATGTGTTTACTATTGATTGTTAATTTTCATAGTTAATTGCTTAATCGTTACACTTTGTATGTACTTAGTTGTCACTTGATATCTTGCAACTCACTCTTGAACTAGCTTCCAAACACTCTACGCTCTTGTACTTAACCACGTATAGTACTATTCAAACCCTCCCTCCCCCCACCCCCCCCCCTTCCAGTTTACTTCTTGAGACGATATCCCGTGTGAAAATTCCCTCTCATACTTCACTCCATTCTATCACTCTTGTACTTAACCACTTACTATTCGACTTCACTTCGATCCACTCCTTAAGGACGACATCCCTTTATTACCTTACCACTTTAATTATTTTACTCAATTTTCAATCCAATAGGATTAGTCTTATAATACGAGTTTGTGACGCTAGATGGATACAATAGCATAGCTTTTATAAGAATTTTAAGAAAATGAATTACAAAGAACAAATTGGAGTTATATTTTCCTAACTTACATTAATAATAACATCATCAAAATCTATATACATTAATTCCTAACACAATCAATTATCATGATTTCACTAAATATGAAAATGAAGTAAAAAATAAAAAATAAAAAATTGTGATCTGTAGCATTTTTCATTTTTACCACAGAGAGCATATATTTATATTTGGAGTATTTTGATCAATAATGTGAATTTCAATTCAAGTGTTGAGGAAAAAAACATAAAACCTTAAAACTTCCCAAATATGGAAAAAAGTTTACATGATATAAGGAAGCTTTACTTACCATAAAAAGCTAGAGATTGCAAATAGTTTAGATTTTTTTTTAACTGTAAAACTCACCGCTGCTCCTAAAAGATGTGCTTTGGATGAAACTTGTTTTGTAACCCTAGGTAGCAAAGGATCACAAAAGGGGTAAATCAACCTAAATTGTCTATAGTTAAACTACTCAAACTAATAACGCCAATAGACTGTTCTCATGAGAAGTTAAACTTGAAACCTTGTTGTTACTAAGCCAACTTCCTAACTAACTCATTTAATTGGTACTGCCCCAAGTAATATAATTTAAAGTTTACTTCATATATAAGTTAGAGTAAAAAATTGTTGTGACTTGTGAAACTAGCATTAACCTATTAATGTTTTTCAGCATATACGAACGTACCTAGCTAAGAAGCTAATATATAGGTTTTTTTTTTTTGGGGAAATAGAAGCTAATATAGGTTAATTACATATTACTATACGTGTTTGCTGACTATTGTTCTACGTACTAAAGTTCCTATGCCATGCGAAAAAAGCAAGATTTTGAAAGGACTTATAAATGTATCGAATCTAGTTAGATTTGTGTGTTGATACCTATATATTTTGTGAGAAATATATTTATGGTAAAAATTATTGTACTTTACATTGCATCATATATATAACATATATAATAAAATATTCATTGCAAACGAAATGAAGTTTGCAATCCAGCAAGGAGAATATTGGAGAGAGCTAGCTTAGTTTTCCTTATATATGAAATATTCGAGCCCTAAATTTTATACCGTGAATAAACCAAATATTCACATAACATCACATACTCAAGAGTCATCTATATGTTTATATATTCTTCTTATTATTTTGCTGGTCGTCATGGCCGCCATGCTTGAACTAATTAGTGCCTGCAAATGTTTAAGTTCTAGGATAAAACTTGTTTCCACTTTTGGCAACTCGATTTTAAAAATAAAAATAAAAAAAAAAAAGAGGAAAAGTTGGATTGTTGAAAATTGCAAATTTTTCATGTCATCGACTCATCGTTTAAATCAACTCAAGATACTATGCTAGATCGATTAATGTAACCAATCCGTTTAATCCGTTTATAGACTCTCAGCAAAATATCAAGTTTTTGAGGATTGGCTCAGGAAAGATTAGGAGGTGACTATCAATCATACATGACGTACATTAGTAAATGAGATGTGCTTTTATTATTATTATTTTTAAATTACTAGAGAAATCTGTAACCAATATTTAAAAGTATGCATGGAATAAAAATATCACTTTATGATTCTAGTTAACAAATTAAAGGACCACAAGTTAAGGAAGTAATCCAACTTAGGTTTCGATCTCCCTTATGACCCTATCTAGTCGACGAAAGACCATAAAGTAAACTAGCCTAGGTTATTCATAACTGATCAACACAAAATCAAGAATGTCAATAGATTACTCTCGCTAAAAATCAAACTTATAGCATTGTGATTACAAAATCAACCGTGCGTATAACCAATTTGACCAGAATTACCACACTTTTATTATTTTTGCACATTACACTGCCGGTGTATATCATTTGCCTTTTACACGATGAGATTAATTTAACAAAATTTTGGTCCGATCTAATTCAGAATCTCTCCCGAATGATGTTGTTATATACGCATTTATTAGTTTTATTACTACGCTATGTACTGATATAATTAAATAATTTTCATTTATCCATTTTTATATCATTGAACTTTTGTGATGTTTATGAAATATTAATAAATTTGACCAAAAAGAAAAAAGACATAAAATGTAAGAATATGGGCAAAAGCTAGAATCTTTTCTTTTGTTATCATCTGAATAAAGTTAAGAGATAGACTGAAAAAGTGATGGATCAAATTATTGGGAACACTCAAAAACTTGTAATTTCAATTCTTTTGAAGTCAACTTTTATCCTGAAACCATTTGTACTCTGTTGACACCTCAAAGTTGACAATTTCCATAATGCACATGTCATACTGTACATACATACATAATATTAATGTATATTACCATCATTAATCAGAAAGTTTTGAATTCTAACACCACGTAGAAACTGTCTATTGAACTTCTTGGTTTAAGCCGGTCATTTATATACGGACAACCTATATCAGTTTACCTCCTTGTTATCTTTTGTCAGTTAGGATCATGAAGCAGACTACACCTAATTAAAGTGCATGATAGGTGTTCAGTTGTGCTATTTTATTATGCATATTTTGGTCAATTATACATAAGAATTGTTTTAATAATATTGTCTAAATTGACTAATTATGTGATTAATTGTGTAGGAATGAGCAAATTGGAAACATATCAAGGTTTAAAGACAAAATAGAGAAAAATCAAGAGCAATTTGGACACAAAATAGGATGAAAGCTAGAAGATGAACATGTCACGAGTAGTCTCACAACGTGAGGGGATTTCGTGAGAGAAACATCTGCTATCACACATTGAGTCACGCTCATTATGAGACCGTTCATGATCAAAGGAACTTCAGATAGCGCATCAAGACTGTGTAGAGGTTTATCATGCCCGTCAAGAGGTTTATCATGCTCATTTGGATTATTAACAATTAGGCATTAGACATTAGAGTAGACTTAAACAATTTACTTTCAAGTTCTTAGATCTTAGAACCCTAGATAAACATTTATTTCAATTTCCATTACAAGTTCTAACTAAATTCAAGTTTTATTTCTACTTTTAGAAGCAAGTGTTGGTGTAGAGTGAAGATTCATCTCTAATTAGATAGATAAGTGAATTTCATTTTCAATTCATTGCAATTTTACTTGTTTACTTTGTTGCTTTGATTATGGATATGGATGTAGATTAGGTTTATGGAAATGTGACTTTGAATTGGTTGAATAGGAGTGATGAGACTTGATTTTATGATTTTAATTAACATGATTGGGTTTCGATTGGGACGTAATTATCTAATCTAGACCTGAGAGGTTAATTAACATTACTTCACCTTTGAGAAAAGCAAGAGTATGGGAGGTCAAAAACAAGATGTTTGATGAAATGCTTCTTCGACACTCATGAGTCATGGGAATATCGTTGTGTGTCATAAGAGTATGGAATGACTTTGAGAAAGGCTTTCTCTAGTTTAATTTAATGACATCCTCTATTGTCAAGTCAATTAACTTTCATTCTTCTTCCCGGCTAGCTAGGTCACATTACGTTAGGCTAGTCTATTGCTAATCTTGCCCAAAATGATTTTTACTAGGGTTAGATTTCCATAAAAAGATTTAGTTCTTTGCGCTTGAGAGAACATAAGCTTCCATTTATTGCCAATTCTCAAGGGAGCAATAATTTATCTAAAATACTCTTCATCAGTCCACATTTGAATAGCGATTGAGAAATTTCCAGTAAATCAATTATTAATATATATATTATCATCATTGTATATAATATCAAATTTGACCTAATATTACAATATTAAAACTTTACGTAACAATTTTAGTATTAAAAGTAAGTAGGGAAAAAGTGTGCACAATTGTACATACAACAATTATATTGCAAAATCTCTTCTTTTCAATCATTAGATTATCTATTATTAATTGGATAATTTTTTTTTTTTCTGAATCAATGAGTATATAACACATGTTACCAGCCTTGTGTTAAGGTATTTACACTAGATAAGGTTTTGAGATTTATTAATTAGACGAGTCATTTTTACGCACAATGTAGGAATGTTTGAGTCCGATATTAAAATGATAATTTAAATGTATTAAATAATAATATTTATTAATAAAAATAATTTGAATTATTATTGTTAACTCATTATAGCTATACTTTTAAAAGTCCTATATTTTGGAAAAAGATATATGTACTATTTGATGAATATGAAATTTATTATTACCATATTATTTTTGTTTATAATGGAAAAAAATAATTTAAATATGTTAACCAATAGTTTGGGATAAAATTAATTAAATGACTAATGATTCGGTATTATAACGAAATTGGGATAATTTTGTCTTGATAAAATGTGATATACACTGTTTTAAACTTAATGTATAAACATAATAACGTTAAAGATACAGACAAGAACTAAGGATATAACTTTAATTCACGCATAATGTTTTTAAATTTTAGATCATGCATGTTACTTTATTTCTTTTGATAATGGCATGTTTTATTGAATTAACTTATAATAAGTTGATAAATTCTTAAATAGCTTATGAATACAAAAATGATAAAACTTAGAACTAATTATCTTATATTGAAATAAGGTCAAGTTAGTCACTGAATTAGAACTAATTATCTAATATTGGAAAGTCTATGCTTTTTAACTATTAAAAAGTGATTAATTAAAACAAAACTAGATAGTGATGATAGAGATAAGAAGTCGATCGTCTTTCGACTGTCTTATATTCCTATATTTATTATATTAAATTAGAAGTGTTTTTGTGGGAAATAATGACTTCCCTCATGTTTGTCTCTATCAAGTTAGTTCATTCCTCCTTAATTTCCCCCACCTTGAAGCACAACGCAAGACTAACATTGTCATCAACCTTAGCCATCATGAGACCACTTGCTTTTCACTATCAAGTAGGCATTTCACCACATCTCCATCATAGAGATATTTTTTTTATATAATAATAAGACATTGAAAGTTTGAAAGTTTTTAAATGTGAAAATATTATTCGAAAAGTTGGTCATGCTCACTTTTCATCCTTTCCTGCTCACTTTTCGTTAATTATTGAGTCATACTAAAATTGTAAATTTCATACCTAATGTTTTATTAGTAAATGGACGAAAAATGCAACGTCACTGATAAGTTAGAGATGAAAAATGATTATGACCAATACTTAGAAACGAATTCTACAATTATCATATAAATTAGAGATGAAAAATGTAATTTTCTCTAAAAATTACATTTAAATTCTCGAATGGTATAAATTTTAGATTTTAATTATATGTGCTTTGAGGAACCCATGTCTCTATTGGATAAATGCAAAGGGATAAGTCAAGTACATCAAACTTCCTTAGCTTCTTTTATCCCAACCACTAGTTTTCCTGCTAGATTGTCTGGCCAGAAACTCTACATTGAATTACAGGATACGTATCTATTACCCGAATGTGTGTTTTGGATGAAGTCTGAGTTATAACCCTAGCCAGCAATAGATCATTATAAATATCCTGCTACCTCATTTGCAAATCATTAAGAATTGAAAACCTTAAGTAGTTTTCATGTGATTTTGAATAGCGTTGTGTAAGTTATTTCATCCTAATCCGTTGTGCTTAAATCACTTCTAAAATAGTGACTTTCATACTATTGAGCATAAATGTGCAATATAACTATCAGCTTAGACTTTTAGTTGAGATGGAGCACATACTATAATTTAGTATCAAAGTCATACCAAAGGTCATGGGTTTGAATCATATGCTAATCGAACTCAACTTTGTGTACAATTTATTATATTTGTGGTTTGATTAGGTCAACGGAATGTGAATAGAGATATGCCATAAATGTACATTCTGCTTATCATGAGGTTATGACTTGTAACCAGATCATCATTTAATTTCTCTAATTCACTATAAACTTTTCCCATCTGTACATGTGGTCGTCTTGTCTTGTTTGTCTCTAACATTCCATCATATCATGCATTTTTGCATATATACAAAACATCCTAATCTGCGTGTAATGTTCTCCGTCGTTCATATTAGAAACACCAACAACTCAACATAGATCGATAGTTTTTGCTGTACCTTAAAGATTTAAGATTCCCAAATCTTTTCTCAAAATTGTCAATCGATTAACTACCACCGGAAAAATTAAATTTACTTACGGAATATTTGTAAATAAATTATTAAAATCGGTATGTATATTAAAATTTGTAAGTATTTAAACTATAGATAATTACTTCGTAGCTAAACATGAAAGTATTTGAAAAAATTGTACGTCCTTAAGTTATTGAGTAATTGCAGAATTCATCATTACTCTCTCCTCTTCATTTTGTTTACAATTTCAATCATTACAATTTATAGGTATTTAAGTTGTTTGCTGTTTTCTTGTATTGATTTGACTTGTGTTTAATTTGTTCCTACTCTCTTCTTCCAATTTTGTTTACCATTTTATTACGAGTATTATATTAACCCTTTTTTAGATAAATCAATAAAATTCCTAAAAGTGCTATTAGGCCGCTGAACTCTCCAAATACATGCAATTTCACCAGATAGTAGGTTACCTTCTATTTCATCAGGGCAATTTCACCGGATAGTAGGTTACCTTCCATTTGTTGCTTGTGTGGATGGTAATTGGCATTTTAAAATAATTTTTTAATAATAAACATTAGGATAATTTTTTATCAAGTGAAATTACATGCATTTGAAGTGTTCAGTTGCCTAATTGTACTCTTTTTTTTCGTTCAGTGACCTAATTACACTTTGAGGTTATATTCAGTGACCAATTTGAACCTTATTCCTTTCATCTATAGGTAAATATGACCTATCTTAAATAATTTTTAAAGTAGAGACACATTGTTGACTCATAATACCAAACAACTAAAGTGAACTAAAGACAAATACTCTTTTTGCATTCCCATGAATACCATGTTGGTGCAGCACTGCACATTCAATCGTAACCTTTGCTAATAGATAAGATCTCATCCATGGACACATCATCAAGAAAGACAACATATATATATATATATATAACATAATAATATATATGCTCCATAAATCCTCACTAGAATTAGTTAAGGTGCAATGTATAATTCATTGGGGTGGGTATCATTTGATTATTCATTGATTTTCATGCATGCAATGTGTCTTGTTATTAGTGTTTGATTGAATAGAGTAGGAGATATGTTATGATTATATAATGTGGATTTTAGTTACTAAATATGGGGAATAAGCTGCAGGAGATCTTCTCTGTCGCTTCAATCTAAACTGCCCATTGTCTTCTTCTTGCCAAACAACAACATGTTCTATGTATGTAGAAAACACATTTGCAATGTAGGAATATAATTCTATATTCAAACACCTAATCATGTTTTCTTTGGCCATGTTGGGTAACATAGTTAACTTATCAGTAACTCAATCAGCTAACAATTATTTACCAAATATCAGATATCCCCAAAGGACATTTTATATTATAAATCATATATAATATAAATACATATGTATATAATTTGAAAAATCTTGAATTTTTTACCAAGAAAGTGGTGGAAAACATAGAATTTCTAGTAACAAAATAGCTTTTTTTTTCCACTTTGAGTATTCAATTTTCTTTTGTTATTAACAATCATGGTCAATTAAATCATCGTGATTAAAAGACTGTTATATATATTCTCATTTCTCAGCTCCCATCTTAGCTTCTTCGTCCTCCTCCTTAATTATTCTCCTCATGATCCTCTTGTAAAAAAGTGAGTATTGATCACAATCGCTCATAAATGGTTGATATATGGTTTTACTTTTAAAAAAAAATGGAGTCATTTTTAGAGCAACCACACCTGTGATTTTTTGGAGAGAAAAATTTTGTTGGGGAAGAACAAAGCTGATGGGAATGGTAGTTTTTAGAGAAATTTTTCTCCTGCAAAATCCTTGAAGATGAAAAAAAACGCAACAAGCGTGTTGGGGGCGCACTTCCTGCCTTAGAGGGCGCGTGTTTCCCGTGCTCCAAGGGAGTGTCAGAGTGGCGGCCATTCTAACTTTTTGGTTGCTTTTCTGTTTTTTTTTTAATTGTCTTAATGTTTTTTTTTCTCCCCCACTTTTATCTCTTTCCTACATGACTTTCTTAAAAATTATGCAAAAATTCGACTAGTATGGATGCTCTTATAATTATTACAAACTTTTCCCCTTACTTTTCAGCAATCATCAACCGTTAATCTACTAAAATTGATGAATCATATTAGTCTTCACTTTTTACTGGTCGGGACGGTGTTTTCACCTGAACCCTCCACTATATATATGATTAGTAAAATTTTTCAAATTAAAGTTTTTCAATTTTTTAATTGGCCACCAACATTTTCTGACAACATGGAAAAGTGGTTGGAAGTTTCGACCACGAAAGTAGAAGAAATTAAATTCTTTTATAAGGTTATGAATTTTTCCAACAACTCATCAAAGTGATCGAAAATACCTATCACCTTAACCAGGTTTTTGACTACTTTTTGAAAATCACCAACTAGGTTTGAAATTTTGAAAATTTTCAAAAGTTTTGTTGACTTTGTTTTGTGTTCGAAATTGGAAATTTGTCAACTATGAATGGAAATGCAATTGTATTTATTGCAATAGCATAGTCAAATATATTCATAGTATATGTTGAAAATGAAACATATTGATCGAGAAGCTTAGTATACAAGAAGAAAGGTAAATAGTGGGGCTTCATTTATTTTGATTGTGACATGAGAATGAATGAACAGTGTAGGTACATTTTACCAGCATGCATTATGTTGACTAGAATTGAAGATTTGATATGAAAATGTGTAATCCTAAGAAAATCAAATCAGCCAAGATAGATGCAACACCAAAAAAGCAATTTCTACTAGCACCTAGCTATAAGCTAGCTATATTTTCACCACATATACATGAAGCATAGGGGAAAAGACACTATTATTACTTTGAGAGATTTCGTTTTGTCTCTGCGCATAACTCAACTGGTCAACCAACTCAAAATAAATTAAGAGGATCGCAAATAAAAAGGGATGTATGAATTCGGCTTGTATTAGGAGACACTGCACGTAGACAGTAGACCAGTTGATGAAGCACATTCTTAGATTTACAACCCACCGTCGTCATCACAAGAGTATGAATGGTGAATATAATAATTTCATCTACCAAATTTTACGATAACTTAGTCTTATGTTAGTAATAGAAAGCATATACTTTTCTTATTTAAAATTTTGTAATCAAAATGACAATGTTATTTACACTTTATATTACAATTTTATAACTGTAATATGTTAATTATTTACTGATTCTTAAAATTCAACAATACCATTCAATCAAAGGTTTGTCAAGTCTAATAACACTATTAAAATTAAGGCTATACATTAGGAATCTTGTGATAAATTTTACGGGGAAAAAAATAATAAAATAATAAGACATTGCAGATTTGCAGTAATAGATTCAATGGAATAACTAAAAACGTGTCATTTCTAAGATCTATATCCCTAAGCAAGCATAAATTCAGGCTCAACCAACCCTATATATGCACTTTAATTTGACACGTGCCTTTGTCAATCAGGTTTAAGTCTGAACTCCTAGTTAAAATACAAAAAAGCATTCAAACCTATATAGGAAAAAAAAAATAACAATGTTGTCTGAGATGGGTGACTAAGTAGATCGAACATAATTTTTGTATTAAAAAGTCATGTTCAATTATTATTAATAACTCTCGATCGAGTCTGTCGCATATGATGTTTTTAGTGTTGTTTACCTCTTTTGTATAGTATACCTCTACTTTAAAAAATGTTTTAAGATCAAAAGATTAAAATTCACTATAATTTAACCTAAAAGGTTGTTTGGTTGGATGTAGTTGCAGTTCAATAACAACATAATTCTTTGGTCACCTGAATTACAGTGTTTGGTTTTCCTCATTTTGTTGAATTGCAATTCATACTCTCCCCATATGAATTGCAATTCAATGGAGAAATAATGAAAGGGAAAAATGAAGAAAAAATACTTTTTTACCCTAGATTATTATTAGACTAACAACATTTTTCTCTTTATTCCACTTCTTTCCTTCTCATTCTCAATAATTTTATTACTCCATACCAAACAATGTAATTTGAGTTCCTACTTTATTCTTTTTTCACCGAATTACAATTTTTCCACTCATAATTTCTTCTTTCCAACCAAACGCCCAGTAATAACTCGAGAAAATGTTTTGTTCTATAGAATCAAATTAAACATGGATGTCGTATGAAAAAAAAAAAAAAAAAAAAAAAAAAACAACAACAACAACAATAACATAAAACAAAAAACCAAAAAAAAAGAAAGAAAAAAAAAACATTCTAATTTCACTTTTGGGATTTATTTATTAATTTTGTGACGAGAGAAAACCCATAGGTATTATCTGAGGGTGTGCATTAAGAATGACCACGGTTTGATGTGTAACTGATCGATTCAAACAAAACAGGATACTGTAGCAACCGAAGCAAATTGGAATCATATGGACGGTTCTGGCTTATTAAAATCGGGAACAAGAACCACCAATTCCAGTTTGAAACCGATCGGTTTCGATTCTGAACCAAAAAAAAAAAATTAATTGTTGAATTTGAATTTTTAAATTAAAAAAAAAGAAGGTTTGAACAGGAATCACCGGTTTGGGAATCGAGAACTGACGATTTAGAATTGGAATCAAATCGTGGTCATATTTATTGTGTATTTAGTAAATCCACCATTTGGAATTTAAAATTTTAAGTGAAGTAGTGATGTGTCTAAATTAGGCAAACTAATTAATTTAACTTAAATTTCATGTTGTGTTATTAATCAAGTTAGAGGTCGGTCCAGTACAAGTTCGATTCTACGGCAAAAACAATTTATAAAATTGTGCACTGCATCTAACTTTTGTACCTTCGGCATTTCCACTGTTTTTTTTAATCATTCAATTAATTGTATAATTCTCAATTTGCAATGGTGCAGTAATGCATCATATGTAAAACATCATGAATTATATTGGCTAAAAGATAAATGATTATTTTTTTCTCAAAAAGTTAAATCACCAATCCTTAATAACCTGACAGATTTGTTTCCAAACAGTTGAATCCTCAACCTCTAAGGGTCTAACAGAATATCTGGAATGATATAAATTCATAACGTGCCTCCCATGATCTCTCATACAGGAGAGATACTTCCATGCCATTTAGACCATAAAGTCATTGAAAACAATGAATTTTGTTAAACTATCTAAATGCATTGAAAAAGGTTTCAATAGAATCAAAGAATGCATAAATAATAGAGGAAATTAATTAGAGATAGTGACAGAACCAATAATAGAAACAAAATCTAAAACTTCATTTAAGTAAAAGATAAAATTATGTCCAATTATTAGTCAATGACTAAATTAAAAGTGCTATCAATCTTTAACTAAATAAAAAATTAGCTCATTTGTAATAAGTGCTCCATTTAGTATATTCATTAACTACTTTTTGAAAGGATGATATGATATATTATTTTTATACATTTGAATGGTTAAGGAATGATAATTCAATGATAACCTTCCACTTAAAACTATAGGTTTCAAATCATTTTATTATAAAGTTCTTTATTGATTGATATGAAATTATTATAAGTTATTACCAGAGAAATTCCAATATTTCAAATCATATGTTTTGTTAGGAGCAACGACAGCTAAACTAGTGATTTCCCCTAAACATGGATAAGAGCACGTATAAGGATGAAATAGATATTAGCGATAGAATTGACAACAGTTGGTGTGAACATTTCTTTTTTTTTTTTTTGAAAATCAGTGTGAACATTTCTAAATTGGTGTGAACATTTCTAAATGCTCAATACTACTCTTTAAAATCATAGCACATAAGGAAATAGTTGCTTTGAATATATGAGATATTGATTCAAGAGATAATATGCAAAATCAAGAACTAACAACCAATAAATGAATAAAACAAGCTACTCAACCGAGTAGGGCAAATGATGATATAAATGGAGTAGGTAATAATGAATGAGTAATTCCGGAGAGAATCTATATATACAAACTAGTATGCTATATACTAAAGTCAACTGATACAACACAATTGTACAACAATATCTAATTTTTTAAATTTTTAAAGTTAGAGATTCGAAAAAGTTCTAACTATTTGTTTTGAAGTGGTTGAAAATTGTCTATTTGTGATTTTTTCATTGCATATTCCCTCAGAGTAGAAATTAAGCACGAGATCATATAGTTCCATTATATTATCCCAAGGTACTATACTAATCTCAACTCGATCTTCATAGCCTTAAATCTTTCTTTGAAGAATTTATTTTACTTGTCATTTTTCTATAATTTTCTAAGAAAGTTTAAACTTTTCTTTGGAGGAACTCTACACTCCCCATCCTCCAAAGACTTTGTGAGAGGTTAAGTCGATGTTGCACTATTTTCGTCCACTAAAGCAGCGAGTTTGGAGTGGTTTTACTTAACAAGGGAGATTTCTTAGCAGCGGTCAACGCTCCGATCCCATTCACCAACGACCCCTATCAGGCCGAAGCTATGGCACATGTAAAAGAAGCAGAGATTTCTCTTATACTGGCTTAGTGCCATTTTTTACTTAACTCTTTTTACGAGTCTGTTTGTCGTTTTATTTAACTTTCAGCGAACCAGCTAGCCCTCGCTCTGACTAAGTTCTTTGGCTCTCAGTCTGTACGTCTGACTTGGGAGGTTTCCTCCCAAATTGTATTTGTTCACTCTTTAGTTAATACATGTTCTGTTTTGCTTTGAAAAGAAAGTTTAAACTTTTATGGCTTTAAAAAAATAATATATTATTACTATTATTACAAATATTTGTGTATTTATATCATCTCTCTCTGTGTGTATTGCCCATTACCCCATAAGCCATAAATCCATTTGAACCCCAAAGCCAATCCAGTCTCTTTCCCTTACAGTCTCTCAGAGAGAAACAAACAGCCTTGAGAAAGAGAAGCGAATCCTTTCCTTAACCTTCACGCCTCTCCATTAACTCCCCTCTGTGTTTCTATGCATTGAAAGAAAAATAAGAAAAAACAAAAAACAAAACTGGGAAAAAGAACCCTTCCCTTCTCTTTATATGCGTCCCACTCTCTCTTCTTAGTAAAACAGAGTGCAAAAAACAGGGGAATCATTCCCATAAATCGAAAACTCTAAACCCCCCCTTTCTTCTTTCTTCTTCTTCTTCGCTTTGTTTGTTTCATGGGTTCTGATGAAAAGGTGATTGTGGTTGAAGGGCCTATTATTATAGGTGGGGGCCCTTCCGGCCTGGCGGTGGCGGCGTGCCTGAAGCAAAACGGCGTCGCCGGCGCCGTCATTCTCGAGAGGAGCGATTGCATCGCTTCTCTGTGGCAGCAGAGGACCTACGACCGCCTCAAGCTCCACCTGCCCAAGCAGTTTTGCCAGCTGCCGTTGATGAATTTCCCCGGCGACTTCCCGAAATACCCTTCCAAGCGCCAGTTCATCTCCTACATGGAGGCCTACGCCGACCGCTTCGACATCCGGCCCAAGTTCAAGCAGGCCGTGCGCCGCGCCGAGTACGACGCCGCCGCCGGCGTCTGGCGAGTCGCCACCGCCGACGACTCCCGCTACTCCTCGCGCTGGCTCGTGGTGGCCACCGGCGAGAATGCCGAGCCTCTCGTCCCCGATATTCCCGGCAGCCGCCGCTTCTCCGGCCCCGTTATGCACACCAGCCTCTACCGCTCCGGGTCGGAGTTCAAGAATCAGAGAGTTTTGGTGGTGGGGTGTGGGAATTCCGGCATGGAAGTTTCCTTAGACTTGTGTAGGCACAATGCCAGCCCTCACATGGTGGTCAGAAACTCTGTAAGTACCACTTTTTTTTTAATCTGTTGCATATATGAATTAGGAATATGAGTTTGTCACATATAAGAAATATGACTATACTAGTAATATGAGTAAAACTGGTTATACTAAGTAATTACTGGTCTATTGGATGAGAAGACTGAATTGATACTCATTAGTAATTAGTAATTAATTACTTGGGGAAGTAAAAAAATTTGTATATGGGGTTATACTAGGTTGTTAATGTTGTTGTGCATGTTTTTGGAGGCAGGTTCATATTTTACCTAGGGAAATGTTTGGTGTGTCATCATTTACAATAGCCATGGGGCTACTCAAATGGCTACCCTTAAGGCTGGTTGACAAGCTTCTTCTCCTTGTGGCCAACTTGACCTTTGGCAAGACGGAACTATTCGGTATCCGGCGGCCGAAAACCGGACCTATCGAGCTCAAAAACGCCACAGGCAAGACCCCAGTCCTCGACGTCGGAGCATTGTCTCTAATCAAATTAGGAAAAATCAAGGTATTTCTATAATCATACACCAACCAATTTCTCAATTCTATTAGAATTAACAAATTATTTAAATGAATTGTGTCACGAATGTCGGGGACATGACACACAACAACCTTAGGATATGCTAATAATCATTGTTAAACTTTGCAGGTAATGGAAGGTGTGAGGGAGATAACTAGGAATGGTGCAAAATTTGTGGATGGACAAGAAAGGGAATTTGATTCCATAATACTAGCAACAGGGTACAAGAGCAATGTTCCAACATGGCTTAAGGTAATATATATACACACATATATGTATATGTGATATTTTTGTATTTTTAAAAAAATATTTTTTGTAATCTTATTCTCAGTCTCACATCACTTTCGTCTTACACATGCAGTCCTAGGCTACAAAACGTTACTTACACTTCTTGAAACAAAAGAGAAAATCTGTTCTCATTTGTCTGGACTGTTCCTCCTCATCTCTCTTTTCCCTAAAAATAGTTTTTGTTGGATTTTGATGATGTGTAACTATCATCAAAATATTCTCTTTTTTTTTCTTCAAATTTATTTTTTTAATAAAATAATTAAATTAAGATACTAAAGCATACCTAGAAAGTGTTCTTTTTGCTGTTTTCCACATATGTTACTCCAACTGATGCCTATCCACTCAACAGTAATCTCAGTGCTAAAAGTAGGTTTCATATAGGTTCGAACTTCAAAGATGACTCCAATCGCCATAGTTAGGTCCAACATTTCCACCTTATTATTTATTAGGATTTTTAGACTTCCCCAAAACCCAAATTGCAACTTTTTACATAACCATTAGCTAATCATGCCATTAGGTACAAAAGTTTGTGAGGGCTCATGTCACTCCACATAAGTATGTTTGACATTTCCTATGTATATCTTAATCTATAACTGATTCTTTCTTACTCAAGAAGAATCATTATCCGGGACTGTGTATTAAAAAAATTTCGTCTTATAACCTTAGTCAACAAAAGACTAACATCCATAACTAATCGCTTTAAATCAAGAAGACTAATAGATTATTTTCATTGAGTCAAACTCGTAACATGTTGTATAACTCATTCTTTGACTTATGGTGCATGTTCCCGGTGCATTTATTTAGTATCTTTGACTAATATCTTGTAATTATTGTTCATGCATAAATGAAATCTAGGGTGAATAGTAGGTGTCTATAAAAGGGGAACTATTATTAGCTGAAATTAATAATACTAATAATTTTTTTCTATAAATAAATTATGTGGTTGATAGTTGGCCACTGGGGTTATCCATATAGGCACATGTGTTTTCATGCATAGTACTTTGCTAACAGATGTAGACCATATATGTACATGTCATTGCATTATTTCTAGTACCACAACCTAAGTGTAGTTTTATGTTTTTATGGTGTCTAAAGAAATCGGTAGCACTACTTGAGGGTATGTACGGAATAAATTACTGTTTTGTAACCTATAGTTGATCAGTTCAAACCAAAAAAGTTGGAATTCGAA
>CM008340.1:40899766-40916404 GCA_002525835.2 Ipomoea batatas | reverse complement strand
AACACGTTGGGCGGACATGGCCTTGGAGGATGAGGCTGTCGACTTTGAGCCTGTTGGTGATACGGTTGGAGTTATTCAGACGGAGGGCGTGCAGTCTTGGACGGTGGTAGGACGCTTCTTGACCGAAAAACTGATCAAGATTGAGTTTATGCGCCAAGTAATGACATCGGTTTGGCAGCCGGTTAGAGGCGTTCAAGTGTCGGAACTACAGCCCAATCTGTTCCTCTTTGTTTTCTTCCATGAATCAAACATGCATCATGTTCTACAAGAAGGCCCTTGGTCGTTTGAAAACCACACGCTAATCTGTCGGCAGGTGCAAGATGGCGTCCTACCGGGGGATGTCGTGCTCGATGCAGTTGACATGTGGGTTCAAATTCATGACCTACCCCTTGGCTACACATCTGATGAAGTCCTAGAGCAGGTTGGGAACTTTTTGGGTTCGTTTGTTCGCTGTGATGATAGGTTTGCGGGGACTCCCTGGCGATCGTTCTATCGAGTGCGGGTCGCTATTCCAGTTGCGCGTCCGATCAAAAGACGCATGCGGCTGGTGAAGAGAGACAAGCAGTGCTGTTGGGTTACTTTCAACTACGAGAGGCTACATACGTATAAATTTTGTTTGAGAGCGCGAGAGTCGGGGCTGCCCCTGGATTAGTACCCGTATGGTGCTGACCTACGTGCTGGAGGTGGAAGAGGGCCTAGAGCGGTGGGTGATCCATGGCTGGTGCCGTTAGGAGGCTCGCCACGAGCAGCGGACTCGTCGGCGGTGTCGGCCAGTGAGGATGGTGGTGTGAGGGGTGCACTGCAGCAGTCCAGTAAACAGATTGAGGAACGCGGCATAGTGGCGGTGTCAAAGCGCCGACGTGAAGGGAGTGGGCCCGGGAGTAGGCGGTCGGGCAGTGGCAATGGTGACGTTACCATGACTGAGGTTTCAAAAAACTTGCATATGGCGGGCACTGGTTCCCAGTCCCGCCCGACATCATGAGTATCGTAAGTTGGAACTGTCGTGGCTTGGGCAATCCACGAACAGTTCGCGAGATTATGGACATCATGTCCCGTAAGAAGCCCGAGTTCTTGTTCTTGATGGAAACCAAGGTGGGGCGGTTACATGCAGAGCGGCTCCGCGTCAGGCTTGGTTTTGATGGTTTATTTTTTGTTGAGAACGTGGGGTTAAGTGGGGGTTTGGCGTTGTTATGGCGGAAGAATTGTTCGGCCAGTCTTATCAGTTACTCAAAAAATCATGTGGACGTTGAAGTGAATTGCGTTAACTTGCCAAGTTGGCCCATGACTTGTTATTATGGATTCCCGGAGCGTAGCAGGAGAAGGGAGTCCTGGGATTTGCTCAGGTCTTTAGCTGGCAGATCTTCGTTACCATGGGTGGTAATTGGAGATTTCAATGACCTTTTATATCAGCATGAGAAGAGAGGTGGCAACCCTCACCCGGATAACCTACTTCGGGGGTTCGGGGAGACTGTCGAGGATTGTGGTTTGATGCAGCTACCATTGAGGGGTCATCGATACACCTGGGAGAGAGGTAAGGGCACTGTGGATTGGATGGAGGAGATGTTAGACAAAGTATTGGTAACTGACAATTGGAGAGCACAGTTGGATGGGGCCTTCGTTGAAAATATCTTAACCCGTTCTTCTTACCATTCTGCACTATTTCTTAGTGTTCTACATACTGAGAGCACGGGAAGGAGGGGTCAAAGGCGGTTTAAATTTGAGATGACGTGGTTGCTTGATGAGGGATGCAGGGATGTGGTTGTCAGTGCATGGAATGAAGGGAGGACTGGTGGGTTGCTCCGCACCATTGAACATTGTGGGGAGAAGCTGCAGAGGTGGGGAGGTGAGCACTTTTACAAGTTTGGCCAACAGATTAAACATCTACGTAAAGCACAACAGCAGTTGAGGGGCCTCACAGACCCCACATCTTTGGCCGAATTCGTGCATATTGAGGAGAAACTAGCTCGTCTTGAAGCCCAGGAGGATGTCTTCTGGAGGCAGAGGGCTAAGCAACATTGGCTGCGAGGAGCTGATGCAAATACAAAATTCTATCACAGGTATGCCTTTGCCCGTAGAAAGAAAAACACTCTCCTTAAACTAAAGAATGAAAGTGGGGTATGGGTTGAGGGTGAGCCTCTGCAGGCTGTGGTTATGAGTCATTTTAATTCTATCTTTACAACCAATGGCTCAGACCCCGTAGATGATTTCTTTAGTACGTTAACCCCACGAGTCTCTCAAAATGATAATGATATGCTGATGCGCCCTTTTGAGATGGAAGAGGTTAAAGTTGCCATGTTCTCATTGTTTCTCTGATAAAGCACCGGGACCTGATGGGATGAACCCGGGATTTTATCAGCACTATTGGGATGTGGTGGGAGGTGATGTTACGGAGTTTGTATTTAACTGCCTAAGTTCCTGCTCATTCCCTGAGGGCTTAAATGATACTAATGTTGTGTTGATTCCCAAGAAACCTGTGCCCGAAACGGTTGCTGATCTGAGGCCAATAGCTTTGTGTAATGTGGTATACAAGGTTATAGCTAAGGTATTGGCAAACAGGATGAAGCCTTTGATAGACGGAATTATCTCGGAATCCCAGAGTGCCTTTATCCCTGATAGGCTAATCACGGATAATATTCTCCTAGCTGCAGAGGTTGGCCACTTTTTGAACAGGAAACAGTGTGGTTTAGTAGGCTGGGGTGCTTTAAAGCTGGATATGGCAAAAGCCTATGACCGCATGGAGTGGTTGTTCCTCCGGCGTATGTTAACAGCCCTGGGGTTTGCGGAAGGATGGATTAATTTGATTATGCTCTGTGTTACCACTGTTTCTTATAACATTCTGGTAAATGGAGTTCCTGCTGGTCAGGTGGCTCCAACCAGGGGTTTGAGACAAGGTGACCCCCTTTCCCCATATCTTTTTATCATCTGTGCAGAAGGTCTTTCTCTGCTTTTACAAAAGGCTCAGTTGGAAGGGGAAATTCATGGTTGTAGGGTAGCTAGGGGAGCCCCCCTATCTCTCATCTATTTTTTGCAGATGATAGCCTGTTGTTCTTCAGAGCGAATGCGCAGGAAGCCGGGGTGATTGGACATTGTCTGGGGCTTTATGAATCTATGTCAGGCCAGGCAGTGAATTACCACAAGTCTAGTGTTTGTTTCAGCAAAAATACATCTGAGGCTGATCGAGAAGAGGTAGCTACAGTATTGGGTGTAAATCAGGCCCCGAATTTTGGGAAATATCTTGGTTTACCGGCTTTTGTGGGAAGAAATAAAAAGGCGGCTTTTGCATATATTGAGGATAAGATCAGGCACAGGATTGGTTCGTGGAATAAGAAATTGCTCTCGCAGGCAGGGAAGGAGGTTTTGCTGAAAAGTGTAGCTCAGTCAACCCGCAGCTGAAACACTCCACTAGCCGCCCCTCGCAGTCCCGCCCGGGATGATCTCTCCCGCATCGTCTGCAGTGGAAGTGCCGAACACGCGCTCCATCACTCCCGGGTCCTTGCCCGAAGCTAGGGCGAGATCCACCGCCATGGCTGGCACCACCCCGCTGGAAGCCTCCTCCCATCCCGGAGCTCCCAGGTCTGTGTCTCTTGGAGTCAGAAGCTCCACCCTCTCCCGGCCGCTTAGAGCGGTCCTGAATCCCTCGCCAGATGGTCAGCACGCGGTAGTGATCCGCTGCACTGCTGTAGGCCTCACTCAACGTCTGGAACTTGAACACAACCAACGCCATGCGAGTATCCAAGTTCAGCCCAGCCACAAACCTCTCGATCCGGCTCTCCTCGGTAGGGGCTAACGTCGGAGCAAAGCGGGCTAACTCTAGGAAGCGCTTGTGGTACTCCTGCACCGTCCGCGATCCCTGCTTGAGGTGCAGAAACTCCTCCTGCATCGCTGCCTTCACGTGTGCCGGGTAGAAACGTGTTCGCAGCCTATCCTTGAAGGACTCCCTGTAATACCCCGTATTTTATTAACATTATTATTTTATCCTAAGGTATTGACATACATGAGTTATGATCTCCCGATACTTCAAAAGAATTTTTATAAGTAAGTATAGTTGTTATTAAGCTGTGATCGTATGTCCAGGTCACGAACCGTAAAAATTTTAGGAACTAGTATTTGGACTTGTTTGTCCTAGAAAATGGATTTCTAGGCACCATACTATTATTCTCGAATTTCCTATTGAATTAAATTAGCCCATAGCAGCAAAAATTTATTTTTAATCGTACAACGCGAAATTTCGCGGTGTACCGAATCTAGCCCAAATTGGAGCTTTTGACTGGAATAAAATTGTGGTTTCAAGAAATATTCTATTTAAATTATTTTCTACCGAGAATTCATCTGTTTTGACCCCGAACTGTCTAAATTAAGATATTTTCTTAAAGTTACCAATAAGAATTTGACATTTGTCACCCTTTTATTACTCAAAGAAAAATGATCTTGTTTATAAGGATTTTTGTCCCATCTTTTGGCCATTTGGCCGTAACACTAAGAAGGAAAAATGGGAAAGAAATTTCATCATCTTCCTCACCAAGCTTCAACTACCTTAGCCAAATTCTTTCACCAAAGTCTCCAAACGTTCGGTAAATCTTCGTTTTTATTCGGTAAATAGTTATATTTTCCTTCCTAGAGCATTAATTTGAGAGTAATTTCTTGAAATCTCTTGTTATGGTGATGATTTGAATCTAGGGTTTCAAAATGAAATTTGGGGAAAATCACCCAAAGTTGTTCCTAAGGAGTTGTGACCACTTTGAGGTAAGGAAATTCCTTAAGTTGGTTGAGGTTTCTTGAAATTGAGTAATTGATAGCAATTGATGGATTAGGGATGTTGATTTGAATATGTTTTTATACATGATAATGGCTGGTATATGCATGTACATATTATGCTTATGGCCATATAGACTTATGCTTGTGGAAATAGTGAAATGAAAATCAGGGTAGATTCTGGCAGTGACTTCCGTGAATTTTTGGGAAAAATCGGTAAGGTATTTTGATCCAATTTTTTTTATACATGTAGTTCTATGAGTGTAGAAGCTACATATAAAATTTCATAATATTTGGAGTAGTATAAGTATGGTTTTCGGAATTTTTCCCAAAACTGGTCCAGAGAGGAAGAATTCTGGACAGCACACTGACAAGGGCAAAAATGGAATTTTNATATATATATATATCTCTATCCTTTTTAAAGTCATTAAATAATAATATGATAATTTAATGTTAATAGAATTTATAAAAAAAGTAAAATATGTGTATTCTATTAAAATAAAAAAAAATTATAAATCAAAATAGATATGTCATATTTAATTTATTATAATAAGATAAAATTGAAATCTTATATTCAATTAGTATTTTTGTATTATAGATATTTTAAGTTTCATTTGTTTTATTTTTTGAAGTTTAATTAAAATTGTTAAAATTAAAATAATTTAATTTGATTAGTGTAACACCCCGGCTCGACTATACCGTACATCCGGAGTAGTTACCGCCACACCTAGACCGAACCCAGCCGAAACCATGCGGAGTTCACTCTAGGTGCATAGGCTAAGGGAAAGGAAAACTGTTTCACATCATCACCATTACCCAACATGTCTTCATATATATATATATATAAGCAAAAGGGGTAGCTGCACTAGCTACCACTATATACAAGAGTTTAGTACAAACTTACTAGCCAATTAAGTTCATCATGGCTACAAAAGGATGTATATACACAAAAGAGTCCCTCCCAGAACTTTCCCAACCAGCCACCTACTCTAAGAGACGGTACACCGGTCCGGTGTACGTTCCCCACACTAGATGCCACTCACCTGCGAACCAAGTGATATGGTCCAAAAAGTAGCAAGGAGTGTTCACCATAGACCACTCATCCCAATACTCCGAAGGACTGGGATCCCACGGATAGGGATAAAAGACCACGAACTCTAAGGGGTCACTCCCCTCTAACACCTCGATGGGATAGAACCCCAACCTAGACTGGGCCCTATACAGAAAAGTCGGCTGACTACTGCGAACCGGAATGCGAGAGGGCGTAGTTGGGTAAGCTGGGGGAGGACTGTACCGCGGAGAAGGAGGAACAGGAGCATAGATTGGGTCCAAAGCAGGAACATAGACCGGGTCCGAAGCAAGAACCGAGTCGGGAGCTTAGACTGGAGCAGGAGGGTCTGGAGCGAAGCCTGGGGCATACGGGTCATCACCCGCCAACAAGTGTGCATAGCTATCATAGTCAAAGAGGGGAAAGTAGAACTCTGAGGAACCATTAGAGTTCCCCGGGCTACAAGACTCCATCTGGTAAAGGACACAATGAATTGTAGTTAGCACGACGGCTAAGTAAGGAAATCCATTGTCACTCGAAAGTAATCAAAGGTTTCGAAAACGACAATAATAATAAGTAAAAAAAATAAACGTTACTCAACGGTCGCAGTCTACCTGCAATCATTTTAACAACAAAACAGTACCACAATATATAAGTAACTTCGGCACATAACACTTCCATTTCCGAGAATTTTCATTTTATTCAAAAGTGAGAAAAACAACGCCCACACTATTGCTCGAGACACTCGACAATTAATTCTCACAACTCCACTCAGCGAATAGACTTCGCTCTACAGTATTAATCAATCATACAAGACCTCACACTTCACTCAGCGAATAGACTTCGCTCTGCAGTATGAATAAATCATACAAAACCTCACACTTCACTCAGCGAATAGACTTCGCTCTGCAATATGAATAAATCATACAAAATCTCACACTTCACTCAGCGAATAGACTTCGCTCTGCAGTATGAATAAATCATACAAAACCTCACCATTCACTTAGCGAATAGACTTTGCTCTGCAGTATGAACTATTCATACAGAACCCCTCACCGTTTATTTTATTCACACGACTCAAAAACTATCATACTTGCTCAAATATATTCCCCAAAATACACATATTGGTTAATGCTCTTACTACTACGAAAATCCAAGTACGAGAGTCACAATAATTCTTAAAACACCATTTTTCTCTAAATTAATAAATATAATGCACAAAAATAATATTTGAGTCTTCAAAAATTCACCCGGTTGCCCGTAGGCTTTCAAAACATCGCAACACTCGGGGTTAAAAACATCGGGGAAAAAAATTTGATCAAGAACAAGTCGAAAACGAGTCCGCGTCACGCGGACTCGCGACTGGCCGCACCAGCGGACGCAGGCGTCCGGACCGCGTCCGCTGGTTCGGCGCTGCTCGCCGAAACTGGGCGCCCACGGACGCGCAGCGGCCGCGCGTCCGTGCCGCGTCCAGCCTCTCGGCCAAGGCGCCGTAACAACGTTTCGCACAGGGCGCGCGGTGGACGCGCGTCCACTGTCGCGTCCATCCGTTTCTGCCCACTTCGGGCCGCAAGATCGGGGTTGTAACGACCCGATCTTCCACCATTTTCACCAATATAAGCATATATGGACCTAATACAACATATACACGCATAAAATAGCTATGAACATGCATATTAAAATTACCAAAAATCAGAGTAGAGATTTTTGAGCCAACTTTTAGATCCATAAACTTAACACACAATTTTCATGTAAAAATTCCTAGTCATATAATTTACTAGCATTTGTCTACCTTCAAGTGATTGAGCCAACTTAAGGGATTCCTTACCTCTTTGGAAGATCTTAAACTGTAGGAGTTGTTGTTTTCCTTCCTTTGAGTCCAAAGATCCTAAAAATATCACCATAACAACAACATTTTCACGCACCTTTAATTTACACTTAAGTTCTAGGGAGGATTTAACCAAACAAAGTCTAAAGTCTTACCTACACTTAGACACTTGAGTTGGAGAAATGCTTGGGAGCTCTTGTTCACAAGTGGAAGACTAAACAAATTTCTTCTTCTTCTTCCTTAGTGATTTTCGAAAATGGGATGGAGTAGGAGAGAGATGAGTGATGTTTAGTTTAGCTTGGGAATTAAGAAATCAAGTGCAATCCTCCCATACCTATATGACATGCCATTAATGATCCAATCCAAGTTGGGATTGTGTTGCCACATGTCATCTCCCCATGGTGTCTCTAGGAAGATCTTAATTTATTTTGCCAGTTTGGGGTTAAATCAGATGAAAGTTCGGAGGATTATAGCTTAATTCGGGAAAATTCTAACACCAAAATTATCCTAAAAATAATCCCGTCGCTAATCACTAAAATTGGGAATTTTTCGGTATCTCGCAAAATATAGGTACAAGGTTCGTAATAATTTTACTCCTTACAGTCCGTTTAAAATTTTACTTGGACTAACTAGAAGTTCAGGCTTAATCGTATGATACTTAATAATCCAATTTCTAGGAACATTTGAACTGAATATACATCCCTAAAAATTTTACGGTTCGTGACCGGTACGTAGATCGCAGCTTATTAATAACTAGTAAGGAGAAAAAAAGAAAAAAAAAATTCTTTCGATCACCGAGAGACCTTCTCCTAAATGTCATAGCTTAAATATATATATACTCGAACCTTAACTTTTTCGGAAAAACCGAGGGGTTACAATCTTTCCCCCTTAAAATAGTTTCGTCCTCGAAACTTCTTTTTCGTCATCCATGGACTCAAAGTAGATTTCTACTTACCTTCTCCTGCCCAAAACGAACTTCTAGCATGCCTAATCTAACCACATAATTCGTCTAGGCATATAAAAGTTAGATCGATTCCACTAACCTGAATTAAATAATTCTGGATAACGTTCCATCATATCGCTCTCCAATTCCTATATGGCTTCCTCGGGACTGTGGTTCGACCATTGTACTTTGATCATTTTGACCGATTTTCTCCTCGTATCTCGCGTCTTCGAGTCCAAGATTCGAATTGGTCTCTCCTCGTATGTCAACGAATCGTCCATTTCCAGCTCCTCTGGCTCTAATACATGGGATTCGTCAGGTACATACCGCTTGAGTTGAGAAATATGGAACACGTTATGCACTTTATCAAGCTCAATCGGTAGGGCCAGTCGATAGGCTAAATTCCTGATCCTCTCCAGTATTTCGTAAGGTCTTATATATCGAGGACTTAATTTTCCTTTCCTCCCAAACCTTTTAACTCCTTTAGTGGGTGAAACTTTCAGTAACACCTTCTCTCCAGCCTGATATTCCGTGAATTGTCGCTTCAAGTCGGCGTACGACTTTTGTCGATCCTGCGCGACTTTCATCCTTCATTGAATTAATTTGATTGCCTCAATGGTCTCTTGGAGGTACTGAGGTCCAAGTGTAACGACATCGCTCTTGTCGCCCCAGCACAGAGGACTTCGACACTTTCGCCCATACAATGCCTCATAAGGTGCCATTTTAATACTCGCATGGTAGCTGTTGTTATAGGAGAATTCTATTAGATCCAACTGTTCATCCCATGAACCCTGGAAATCGAGTACGCAACCTCGGAGCATGTCTTCCAACGTTTGTATTGTTCGCTCCGTTTGACCATCAGTGGCAGGGTGAAAAGCCGTACTCAATTTGAATTGAGTGCCCATTGCCACCTGTAACGCTCCCCAAAAACGTGATAGAAATCGTGAGTCTCTATCTGAAACGATATCTCGCGCCACCCCGTGGTGTTTAACCACGTGCCTCACATAGGCTCTTGCCAATTTCTCCATTGACCATGTTTTGTTCATCAGAATGAATCTTGCGGTCTTGGTTAGTCGATCCACAACGACCCACACTTAATCGTTTCCCGCCTTGGTTCTAGGCAATCCTCCCACGAAATCCATAGAGATTGAATCCCACTTCCACTGCGGAATCTCTAACGGTTGTAATAATCCCTTGGGTTTACTTCTTTCTGCCTTGACCCTTTGACAGTTCAAACACCTCGCTACAATTTCAGCTACATCATTTTTCATGCCCGACCACCAAAAGTTTTGTTTCAAGTCCTTATACAATTTATCCCCACCAGGATGAACTGAATAAGGCGTGTAGTGGCCTTCTTTCATTATTTGCTCCATTATCTTCTTACACCCTTTTGGTATTACCCATCTACCTTGAAATCTTACACTCCCATCCGGGTGTAATTCAAATGGCCCATGTTTTCCATCGACCATCTTCTCCTTGATGTTCTCCACCCAATTATCCTCTTCTTGCGCTCGCTTGATTTCCTCAAATAGGGTTGGAGTAGCCGACATGTAATATAATTTCTTCTCTTGCTCCTCCTGACTACTCATTTTCACTTCCAGATTGAGTCCCTGAAACTCCTTACATAACTTCTCGGGTAATATCCAAAGAGCATGGTTTGTTTTTCGACTCAAGGCATCAGCCACTTTATTTGCCTTGCCCTGCCCTCGTGATACTGAATTTCCAAGTCATAGTCTTTGATCAATTCCAACCATCTCCTTTGTCTTAAATTGAGATCTCTCTGAGTGAAGATGTACTTTAAACTCTTGTGATCTGTATAAACTTTGCATGAAATTCCATAGAGGTAGTGTCGCCAAATTTTGAGAGCGAATACCACTGCTGCTAGTTCCAAGTCATGTGTCGGGTAGTTAGCTTCATGAGTTTTCAATTGTCGAGAAGCATACGCTATTACTCTTCCATTTTGCATGAGGACACATCCTAGTCCTTTGTGAGACGCATCGGTGTACAACTCATAACCTTCTGTTCCAACAGGTAGAGTTAACACTGGAGCGGTGGTCAATCTCTTCTTAAGCTCTTGGAATGCCTGCTCGCATTCTTCATTCCAACTATACTTGGTTGTCTTTTTGAGTAAATTCGTCAGTGGTCTTGCTATCTTTGAGAAGTCTTGAACAAATCTTCGATAGTAACCTGCCAAACCTAAGAAACTGCGGATCTCTGTAACTGATTTGGGCGCTTCCCATTCGATTACCGCTCGTATCTTGGCTGGATCCACCCTTATTCCTTCCTCAGTGATAACATGACCGAGAAATGCAACTTCTCTTTTCCAAAATTCGCACTTTGAAAGTTTTGCGAAAAGTTTCTTTTCCCTCAGTGTCTGTAACACTGTTATGAGGTGTTCCTCGTGTTCCTTCGTGGTCTTAGAGTAGACTAAGATGTCATCTATGAAAGCGACGACGAATTTATCCAAGTACGGAAGGAAGATTCGGTTCATCAAGTCCATAAAGGTTCCTAGGGCGTTAGTCACTTCGAATGGCATGACTGTGAACTCGTAGTGTCCATACCTTGTTCGAAACGCCGTTTTAGGCACATCTTCTTTCGCTACTCACACCTGGTGATACCCTGACCGTAGATCGATCTTTGAGAATATACCCGCTCCTTTCAACTTATCAAATAGATCGTCGATCCTGGGCAACGGGTATTTGTTCTTTACTGTGACTCGGTTGAGTTCCCTATAGTCGATGCACAGTCGCAGGCTCCCATCTTCCTTCTTCACGAACAACACTGGTGCGCCCCAAGGTGATACGCTCGGCCTAATAAATCCCTTTTCCAGCAACTCCTCCAATTGTGCCTTTAATTCCTCCATCTCTTTGGGTGCCATTTGATAAGGTGCCTTTGAGATAGGTGAGGTTCCTGGTACAAGATCGATAGTGAATTCCACTTCCCTTTCTGGTGGCATCTCGGTGAGATCGTCGGGGAATACGTCGGGGAATTCGCGTACTATTGGAATTCGATCCATCTCGAGTTCTTCTACTTCAGCGTCTTGCACCAAACAAAGATATGCTTCGCATCTCTGGCGAAAACACTTCTTTAACTTTTGCATCGTCAACAACCGTGGCTCGGGTTGCTTGCCAACTCCTCGGTAGGATATTCTTCTTCCCTTCGGTCCTTGCAGTACAACTTTTCGCTCATTACACACGATCTGAGCTTTGTACTTATCCAGCCAATCCATCCCGAGTACTACATCGATGCTTTCAAGTTCGAAACGAATGAGATTTCCGGGACAGTTAAATCCCGCTATTTCTATTGCAACGTCGTCATAACCATCCTTACAGGATACTACTACTCCCGAAGCCGTTGCGACGTTGAGATCTAACTTCGCCGTAGGCCTTAACTTTAGTTTATCAGCGAATGCAGAGGATATAAATGAATTGGTAGCCCCAGTATCAAATAGGACTAATCCAAGTACTGAGTTTATGGGGAATGTACCAGTTACGGCGTCGCTAGCCTGAGCCTGAGCGCTATTGACGACGTAAATCCTGCCTTGTTTCTCTCCGCTGCCTTCTCCCATCACCTGACTTTTCTCTAGTCTCTTCTCCGATTCTCTAATTTCTTTGAGAGTGTGAGATAGTGAGTCTCTGAGTTCTCTCTACTCTATAGTATGTTCTCTTCTTCAACAGTTCCGCCCATTCTATACTCTGGTGGTTGTTGGTTCTGTTCGAGTGGTGGAAGCCCTACTGGTGGAGTGGTGGTGTCATGGACCGTTTGAGTGGTGATATATATTCAAAGAAGTCCTTGTTCTCCGGGATATTTGGGAGAAACGAAGTAAATTGCAAACCCTAGTTTAATTTATTCATATATTGCGAATTTGTGATTTGTTTTGTGATATATTGTGGATTTCTGGTGGAAGCACTGACTTATCTAAAACCCTAGTTTGATTTCTTAAATTTATTGTAATCTATTACGAATTTGTGGTATGTTTTGTGATATATTGTGAATTTATTTGACAATATTGTGATATATTGTGGATTTCTGTTGGAAGCACTGACTTATCTAGTTATCTGAAACCCTAGTTTGATTTCTTAAAACATATCACAAATTCGCAATATATGACTCATATATTGCGAATTTGTGATATGTTTTGTGATATATTTTGAATTTATTCGGCAATATTGTGATATTGGCAATATTTTGGATTTCTGGTGCAAGCACTAACTTATCTGAAACCCTAGTTTTACAAATTTGATTTATTATGTCCCTTAAGGCTTAAAGGCTTAAATGTGAAATTTTCCATGTTGAAATTTCTATATATTGGTGAAATTTCCTAAGTGTTAAATTCATATCATGATGGTTGATGAACATGAGCTGTATAATTGTATAACATTCTCTGAATCTGGAAAGTGAAATAAAATCCCTGAATCTTGATTTCTTTGTATTGTATGCTTATGGATGTATGCCCTTATTTGAAGTCCCTAATTATGTATTCTTGTAAAATGATAACACAAAAAGTGTCTGATTCTAGAATGCCTCCATGCTTTGTATGTTTCTGTATTAATGCCTGACTGTCTATTATTCTTGATAATGTATCCTACCATGTATACTAATAGTTAGTCATTTTTTAGATGGATAATATCACTATGACTGGTAGTCAACCTCCCAATTCTTCAACTGAAGGACCTACAGCAGTGGAAGCCCAAACTGTTGAGCCAAATAATCAACAGAATGTGCAACCTCCTGCTGCAGTTCATGAGAAAAAAAGGAAGCAGGTTGATGCCAGATCCAGAGTATGGGATCATTTTGAAAGAATAACTGATAGTAATGGTGTTACTATAAAAGGGAAGTGTATTTTTTGTGCAAAAATATAGCAGTGTGAGTCCAAAAAACATGGTACATCATCCCTATGAAACCACATGCTGAGTTGATTGAAAAATCCTCACTTTAGGGATACTAGGCAATCCCTTCTAACATTTCAAGCTGTTACTACCTCTGATTCATCTCAATCTACTATGGGGAGAGATAGGAACCTGGATTTTTAATCAAGAGTTTATAATCTCAATCTATTATAAGGGTCTTGGTTGAAATGATAATCATAGAAGAATTGCCTTTTGGTGGAGGGAAAAGGGTTTAGGAGGTTCATTGTTGTTGCCTGCCCTAGGTTTATAGTTCCATCTAGATGACCTATAAGTAGGGACATCCTAATTGTTTATGAAGAGAATAGACTGAAATTGAAGGCCTTTTTAAGGGGAAGTAGTCATAGGGTTAGTATTACGATTGACTCTTGGACATTCATCCAAAGGATTAACTACATGGTAGTCACTGCCCATTTCATTGATTTAGAGTGGAAGCTTCATAAAAAATCGTAGCATTTGTCCCTATTACCTCTCACAAATGTGAATATCTTGCAAAAGCCCTAGAAACATGTTTGCTAGAGTGGGGGCTTAGGAATGTTTTTAGTGTGACTATTGACAATGTCTTTTCTAATGATACTGATATGGGGTTTCTAAAGAAAAAATTAGTGTCTTGGGGAACATCTAATGTGATTGCTATGTATATTCACATGAGATGCATTGCCCATATCCTGAACTTGATTTTGCAAGATGGCTTGAAAGAGTGTGATAGTTCTGTAAAGAAAGTCATGGAGGTTGTCAGATATTTTAGAAATTCCCCTACTAGGCTGAAGAAGTTCAGGGATTTGCCTGATTTGTTAGGAATTGAACAAAGGTCTTCTTTGTGTCTAGATGTTCCAACCAAATAGAACTCTACTTATTTGATGTTACAATCTGCATTGACTTACCAAAAAGTTTTTGGATCTTGTGAAGAATCTAATAGTTCTTTCAAATTTGACTTGGGTGATTCTATTCCTGATTTTATGGACTGGGAATCTGTAGGCAGTTTGGTCAAGTTATTGAAATGTTTTTATGATATGACAGTCAAAATTTCTAGTTCTTTATATGTCACATCTAACGCATTTTTCATTGAAATTTCTGATTTACACTGCCTATTGAATGGCATGGTGGAAGCTAATGGGGCAGTTAGTTTTATGGGTAAAAACATGAAGGCAAAATTTGAAAAGTATTGGGGTGATATAGAAAAAATGAATCAAATGATATTCTATGCAAGCATTCTAGACCCCAGGGAAAAATTAGAGTACATGCCTACTCATATTAATCATATGTAAGGTGAGGAAAAAGGTCAATCATACTTTGATAAAGTGCTTGCTGCTTTGAATGAGTTATTTGATGATTATGTTGTCAGTTGTAACCCTATTAGTGTCCCTCAGTCTGCATCTGTCGAGGTTAGTAGTGAATCTTCTATGTCTGCATCTGCCTCTGTTGGGAGACTACAACATTTACTCAAGTCCCAAATTAGAAAACAAAGATTGGAAAGTGGGGGTAAGAAAAAAACTGAGTTGGATATCTACTTGACTAACTTGGGTGAGGCAATAGTTGAAGAGAAAAACTCCATTAATATACTTAGGTGGTGGAAGATTAATTCTGAAAGGTTTCTTATCCAGTCTAAGCTTGCTAGGGATGTCCTAGCTATACCAATCTCAATTGTGGCCTCTGAATCTGTCTTCAGTACATCGGAAAGAGTATTCGATCCTTTTAGGAGTTCATTAACTCCAAAAATTGTGGAATCTTTGGTTTGTACCTAGGGTTGGCTTAGGCTGCCAAATACTTCTCTATGTATTGAGAAAAATCTGGAAGAATTGGAGAGGTTTGAAAAAGTAACAGTGTAACACTTGATTTCCTTTAGTTTTTTCCTTTTACATTTCTAGTTTAATAATTTATATTTCTTATTTTGCATAGTTAAGTGCTGATAGTGTGGAAGTGGAAGGATTCTTGGTTATACACTGCCTACAATTTCTGTGATGTTATTCTTTACATTACTTGTGTCTCAAATTAATTAATTGTCAATTCACTCAATTGCAATATAATCTCAGTTGGTATTTTTTGAGGCCATGGTAACTATTACTTATTAATTGTTGGCTTGTTTGCACTGGACCACTGTAACTCAGAAAGTATGCAATTCTGTAAGGTTTGGTAACTTTTTGTATGTTGTTGCCTTAACTCTTAAGTTCCTTGTGCAGTGTAAATCTGGTAATGTTTCTATTTAGCTTATTTTATTATGTTTATCCCTTTTCTGTGACAATGATGAAGCTTCCACCTATAATCTGAAAAGAATGATTAAGTTGGTATGTAGCTCGATAATTATTGTAGCAATTTGCCCTTAATCCAAAATGGATATGGAAAAAAGCTTACTGAGCCAAGTGCCAACTATTAAGTATTAACTATATAATCCTTTGCAGCTTGCAGTTGGCTTGTGTACTAATTTTTTTCACTAACTTGTAACAATTGACAGGAAGAAGAGTAAGTCTAGGCTATTAGCTTGATGACTTCAGACTTCTGTTTAGGAGTTTTTGTGGATAACTTCATCTGTGAATCTGTGATCAATGATCTGTTGACTTTAGTATGTATATGCAATGTAGCAATTTGCAATATGTAAATCTGTTGTGTATTTTGTAACCCTTTTGCCATTTTGGTATGTAATAACTTGTAAATAGCCATTCCATTTTGGTTTGTAAATCTATAATAATTTGTGTATTTGTATTTTGTTATTTTGTTAGTATTTAGTATCAGTTAGTAATTAGTATTTGTTTACTATTTTAGTAATATATACTATATATAAAAACAATATCTTCTTCCCAAATTTTCTCGCCCAAACTTAATGACATTTTAGTAAAATCATTTATTTTATTCATTTATTATTTTATTAATTATCTATATATATTTATTCATAAAATCAGTCAATTGCTAAAAACATACCGATTGCATTCACCTATAATATTATTATGGTAATATGGTATTCATAAAATCAGTCAATTGCTAAAAACATACCGATTGCATTCACCTATAATATTATTATGGTAATATGGTAATATTGTTATTATTAATTGGTGATATATTCGTAATATATGTAATAGCATAACATTTGCTATTGAAATAGAGCATTCTGCTTGACATTGTCAATAGCCACCGATATCTCAATAGCCACGTACGTATTCCTGCC
>CM008340.1:40877669-40890370 GCA_002525835.2 Ipomoea batatas | reverse complement strand
TCTCTCTCTCTCTCTCTCTCTCTCCCTCTCCCTCACGGAAATGGCGGATGAAGATGAAATGAAGAAATGAAATGTTTTCAGGCACATCATATATACATACGTAATATTATATATAATAATAATAATAATAATAATAATAATAATAATAATAATAATAATAATAAAATATTTGGATGCTTATCCATTCACATATATAATAATAATAATATTACTACTAATAATAAAAAATATGGATGAATCTTATCTCATAATCTTGGACCAAAATATTAATATTTATATTTTTGCACAAAATAATCCTTTGAGATAAAAATTTTATAATAGGTTAATTTCAAACAACATCTGGACCCCTTTTAAAAGTATAACTTGAGTTGAAATATGTTGGTCCAAAGTTCGCGAAACAACCTTTGTTTTGAAAGGTACATAATTATAACGAAATATTCTTAAAGAATATTAGATTTAATAATAAATCCGAAATAATCTCAATTTGAAAATAACTTTTGGGTTTAAAATTTCGGAGTATCACACTGACTATAGACTTACAACACGAAAACCTCTAAAATGCTCAATCAAGTTTACCTTAAGCTTAAATATTTTCCGAGTTGAGCTCAAAGTTACCTGGTTATATTTTCGCTCTTAGTTTACTTGTCGAACTTACATAGATTCCTATCTTTCGAGACTTAGGGGATTCTGATTTACATTTGGTATCATCAAAACCTATTACATTATGTTCCTAACAAAGACTACCAACACAAACCCCAATACCTACCTACTATTATTTTATTCAAAGGGAGAGAAAACGGAAGGATGGAGGAAGAAGCTTGTGCGGCGAGGAGCGGTGGTGGGAGGCGGGGGTCTGGCTGCGAAGGATGGAGGTTGCGGTGACCGGCTATAGTGGTGGTGGGACGCGTTGGCTGTTGGCCGGAGAAGGGTGGTGGCAGAGGGGAAGGACGGTGGCGGCATGGCAACAAGAGGAGGAAGAGAACAACTGTAGACACATAAAATTTGAAGCTGACAAATGGGCAGATTCATATTTTATGGGCTTCATTTTGATGTAATTGGGCTAGTTATTGATTTATTTGGATGAATTAAACTGTCCAATTAAATTGGCCCAATTGTCCAAATTAAATATAAGTAGTGGCTAGTGGACTCAAATCGTAAGGATGGATTGAACCATGTCTGGCCCAGCAAGAAATATTTATATATTTAAATTAATTATTTAATTTAAATATGTGATAAAGTATTCATGTATTTATATTAATTATTTAATTTGAATATGTGATAAGATCATGAACTTGGATGCAATGGTGGCTAGATACATTATGGATAAATATTCATTTTGTCCTAGATAATATAAGGATAATATTGAAGAGTTTGAAGCCCATCGAAAGTCTCTAATATTTCCCCCTATAAATAGAACCCTTTATTCATTCCAAAAATCACACACTTGAAGAATTGAAGAACCTAGAGAAGCTCTGGATTGAAGAAATCAAATCAAGCTAAGAAGATTGAAGATCAAATATCCAAGAAATCAAGCTAAGTGGATTGACAATCAAGCAAGCTAAAGTTGATTGAAGATCAACTATTCAAGTGTTCAAGCTAAGTTAAAGCGAACTGAAGATCAAGCCAATTTGAGTCCGGACGCCCTTCAACGAAGATCAAGCAACAAAGCCCTTCATTGAAGAACAAGTCGCATTCCGGAGGCCCTTCAGTTAAAGTTTCAAGTCAAGTAAAGCAAGTGAAGAATCAGAGGCTTCTAGATAGAGATCTTGTACCCGCGCACTTTGAAATTCAAGTATATATATATATATATATATATACATTGTTCATATTTTCTTGTTAACAGATTTTGGCACGCCCAGTGGGACATCTCTACCTCTCATCTCTTCACAAGTATCAAAATGGCATCAAGAAAGACTTACGCTCAAGCTACCGGCTCTAAGGCATCTTCTGCGGCCGGCTCCGACAAGCGCGAGGTGCAAGGTGCACTGACTCGAAGTCGAGTGAGGGACCTAGAGGTGGAGTTGAGCGAGACCCAAAGCATTGCTCGCAACGTCGTCCGAAGGCTTGGAGGCGCCTCCATCGGCTCAAAGAAAGCTACATATGATAGGGGTTCATCCTCAACAACAGAGACCGTTGGTAGCAAGAGTCCTGTTCCCCCTCAAATGAAGCTACTCAAAGCGAAAGTCCCTCCCCTATTCCCTCAAAAGGAACTACTAGCAGTGGAAGCTCATCTCCTTTATGGAAACCATCATCGGAAGGGACTCATGTCTACACAGTCATGCCTGCTATGACAACGAACGTAGCTTCAATGGAGGAGCAAATAACAAATATCACCAAAACTCTCGAGGCAATGAGTGTGTTTCTTCACAGTCAAGAAAGGAAGCTCAGCGATCTCAGTGAGAAGGTTGAAAGCGGGAGAAATGGTGAAACAAGTCGAGCTTCTGGGAAACAGCCCCAAACTCAAGAAGATGAAGTTGATAAAGAGTCACCAATGCATGACGATAGGCATGCTGCAGGGATAGAAGAAACTGTATCTCGCCCACCACCTGCTGGAAAGAGTGTTCCGACCTTTGGGGGCATGATACTCGTTGAGCAACTGAATGACTACATCATGGACGCCATCAAAGGAAAGCTTGAGGTGGGACAACGTTCTTACACATATGCCAAGCCTTACACTCAAAGGATCGAGGAACTAAGGATGCCGCTTGGGTATCAGCCGCCTAAATTCCAACAGTTTGATGGGAAGGGAAATCCTAGGCAACACATTTCCCATTTCGTGGAGACTTGCAACGAGGCTGGGACCCATGGTGATTACCTAGTTAAGCAATTTGTTCGCTCGTTGAAGGGAACAACTTTTGACTGGTATACTGACCTTGAGCCAGGATGCATTGACAGTTGGCATGACATGGAGCGTGAATTCTTGAATCGTTTCTATAGCACAACGAGAACTGTCAGCTTCGTGGAACTCACCACTATCCACCAGTGGAAAGGCGAGCCTTCCGTTGATTACATTGAAAGATGGAGAGGCTTATACTTAAATTGTCAAGAAAGGATATCACAACGTGCTGCTATTGACATGTGCATTCAAGGAATGCGTTTTGCGCTCTCTTACATCTTGCAGGGGATTAAGCCTAAAACGTTCGTGGAACTGTCTAGCCGAGCTCATGATATGGAATTGAATATCGCGGCTGGAGGTGGGTTGAGCGCGCTCAACATACCGGGCTCTTCGAAAGATAATGGAAAGCAAGATTTTAAGAAAGGGTCAAACCCTTTCCAAAGTAAGAGAAAGGAGAAGCAATGAATGCAAAGGCTGGAGCTATTAAAGTTTTTACTAAGGCAGCTGAACCTCTCAAGCCAAGACCATTTTATGGTCCGCCAGGTGGAAATAGGATGATGACTATAGAGGAGAGACAAGAGAAGCAGTACCCGTTTCTGGAGTCCGATGTCTCCCCTATGTTTGATGAACTTCTTAAGCTAAAGTTGATTGAGTTACCAGAAATGAAGCGTCCCGAGGAAGCTTCTAGAGTTGAAGACCCTAATTATTGCAAGTATCACCATCTCATTAGTCATCCCATTGAAAAGTGTTTTGTTTTCAAGGATAGAGTCATGGCGTTAGCTTGAAATGGAAAGATAGAACTTCCTGATGCTACTACAAGTACAAATCAAATTACGATATCACTTGGAAGGTTTGCTCCACTTCTCGAGGAAGATTCTGGAAGAAGGAGAGGAGGAGAACAAGGGCGTCCACTCCCGTTCGTCGTTAAGCATGCTGCTCAAGCAAAGTTGCAAGAAGTTGATGATATCTCGAGGGGTGACTGGGTAACTATTACCCATAAGAAGCATAAGAAGGTGATCAACCCTGTGAGATCGCCAAGGCAAGTAACAAAGAAATGGATTGAGAAGGGTCTATCAAAAGGCCCTATCTACAAGCTAAAGATGAAGAAAGATGTTAGTAAGTCACGAACCCCTATGACACTAGCTCAATACATGCCGAAGGGGTTTGATTCGAAAAAAGTATGCATATCTAGTTCATGTTTGAACACCAATGATGCGCCAATTGAAGCAGGAGAATGTTCGTCGTCACATGTAAAAGACGAAGGGGAGGAAGTTCAAATGTATAAGGCTATTTCCTATTCTGCCGAGATCACATTCAGCGATAAAGATTTGCTACTTGGTGATATACCTCATAATCGCCCATTGTTTGTTGAAGGCTATGCATGTGAGAAGAAACTTAAAAGAATTCTAGTTGATTAAGGGTCAGCTGTCAACATCTTATCGCTTCGAGCTTTGAAAGATCTTGGGTTCTCAGTAAGTTATCTGGCCCAAAGTCGCCTGTTGATTCAAGGATTTAATCAAGGGGGGCAAAGAGCATTGGGTGTCATTAGACTTGAGTTGACAGTTGGAAAGCTAAGTTCAAGCATATTATGTCACATTATAGATGCAAGACCTTCTTATAACCTGCTGCTAGGACGACCATGGATACACGAGAATGGGGTGATTCCATCCTCGTGGCATCAATGTTTGATGTATGAGAAAAATGGAGTAGTAGAGAAGGTGGTTGGTGATGAAAGCCCATTCACTGAAGCTGAGTCTTACTTTGCTTATGCGAAGTTCTATATGAAGAAGCAAATTGTCGTAGAAGAGATTGATGAAAGTGAAGTCAATGCGTCGCCTGACCCAAAGTGGAAGGGAAAACAAGTTGTTGAGCAACATCAACTAAGCAAGGAACTTGTCTTTCCTTATACAAGGATTGACACGCTTAAAGCTCAAGTAGAAGAGCCACTTGAAGATAGAAGCAGCGGTAAGATAGTCAAAGTACTGCCCATGCAGCGCACTGAAGGCTTTGATCCAAATGCTTACAAACTCCTAGCCAAGTCTGGTTACGATCCTAAGGAGCCACAAAGGTTGGGAAGGCTTATCCCGGAAGCTGGTGGCAAAGGAATTTCAAAACAACAAGAAGTTCATACACGTAAGGGGTTGGGGTATGTTCCACCGAAACCCGTGAAGATATTCATAAATCGAGCTGCAAGTAACTGCATTACTATTGAGGAGCAAAGTCGAGATAAGAAGCAATCTGTTTTTGATAGGATTGGTAAGGTGGAGTCACGACAATCAGTCTTTAACAGGTTGGGGGCAAGTCCTAAAGAAGTCAAGAGGAAGTCTGTGCATGAGAGACTTGGACCTGTTGTTATCATTAAGAAGCATACCAAGTCCCCTCTTGGCACAGAACCATCAAAGGAAATCAAGAGTGCAGTTCCTTCTCGTATGAGACGAGAAGTCGATGTCAATGTTCTGTGTGGCGAAGTTTTAAAGATTCGGCCAAAGATTATCTTGCACACTTCTATGCAAGAAGAAAATGAAGAAAATATGGAAGAAAATGAAGAAAATATGGAATCAAGTTACGCAACATATCAAAATGGTAAAGATGTGGAGGCACCCAAGAATTGGAGGGTGATCGCATGGCCATGATACTTTGATGAATGAGAAGAAGTCCACCAAAAATGTTGCACGTGGTTAAACAGCTAGACATCTCACTTGTCTATGGGTGGGCCCAAGTCAAAGACACTCCTGACCCGCATGAGTTTAAACTGCGTACGGTAAGCTCCTGGCCCGCAAGAGTTTAAACTGTGTACGGCATTAAATATTCAAAAAGTTATTTGAACTACGTTTGACTTGATCTCCTTCATAGGAGTACGTAGGCAGCTTAGAAATTTCATTGTCTAAGTTCAGTCATAACAAAAGAAAACTCCAATTCGTTTCCAAGATAGTGATTTTATTATAATTTAAGAAAAGCGATATGGGCATGGAAAAGAAGAGGAGAAGTACGGAAAGCATTGCAAGTCTTGGAATGGAAGAGAATTGTCAAAACATGCATTCCCGCAGCGAATGACCACTGTTTAGAATGTTGGTCATATCTCGGTCTATGTTGATCCGATTGAGGCGATCTAGGTGTCCTTGGAAAGCTAACTTACAGAGCTACAACTTTTATGAAGACATCTAGGCTTGAATACAACGTTTGAAGGGTTAAAGTTTAAGGGGAAGTGAAGGCACGAATCTGTCCAGAATTTCCTGTGTTCATATTTTATGTAAATCTTTTAAAGAGAAGGTTTATGGTAGTTGTCATTCATGTTTAGTGACAATAAATAGAAAGGAAAATATATTCTTTTTATTAAAGTGCAAGGTAAGTATGCTTTACAATTCAATAAAGGAAGAACGAGCTAAAACGAAGTAAAAATCGAAGCTATAAGGGAAAAACGAACTAAAAGCGAAGTAATGATAAAAGTTTGAATCTAGAACAAGTTGAGATTCATGAGGTCTGCTTTGTGTGCTTCCACCTCATTCCTAGCAGCATTCAAGTCCTCTTCAGTATCTTCGATCAACACGGTATTGTTTTGAATGCGCAAGACTTCTTCTTCAGCATTTGAGACGACAACTTGTGCGTCATCGAGTTCCTGTTGGGCCTCAGTGATAAGATCTTCAAGTTCTTGCTTTCGATCATGGACTTCCTTGAGCTGTGCTTTGGATCTTTTTATTAGCTTCCTGGCATCCTTTATCTTGATCTCAAGATCATCTTGTTGCCCATTAGAGTCTGCTAAAGCTTTTCGGTGATCAAGTAGTAACTCTTGAAGTTTAGAGTATTCCTCTTGGGCCTTTGTGAGAGCATCTTCTGCTAAGGGTAACATCTCATCTTAGACTTTTTGTGAGGCAGCCTCCAAAGTCTTAGAACGAATATGGTCGTAGCCTTGAACTCTCTCGAAGAAATCGGTCACTCGTTTCTCTAAGACTGTTAGATCTATTCCATCCTTTTTCATCAATTGAATATTTCTTTCAGTGCTTTCTTTAAGAGAAGAAATCTCATCGATCGGGGTCGCACTCAATGTTTCGCGAATGGTATTCCAAAAGTTAACAACAAATGCTTTATATGTTGAAAGAAAGAAATCTGTACTTTGGAAGATAGAAGCCTGAGGTGTTGATTTCAGTACTTGAGGCGCAATGGAAGGGGTCTTTTCTTGAACTATCTCCAAGGGGCTCGATGGATTGATAGAGTTCAATTCTTCATTGTTCTCTTCATCGCATGGAGGTTGATTTGAAGATTGTGCATCTTTGCTTGTATTATGTTCAATTACAACCTGTTCAAAAGGAAAACAACAACATTTAGAAGATGTTTGTAAGAAGGGTGGTTTACGAGAAAGGAAGAATGATTATAACCTCTGCTGACGAGTCTTGTTTAGGCCTTTTCCAATGCCGACCCTTGTGGCTAGGGGTGTTTTCATCCGAATTCTTCTCAAGGTGATCTTCTGTCACTGATTTTCTTTTATGAGAATAATCGTGAGACAGCTCGGCTTCTTTGTCTTTCTTGGGGGCGTCTTTGTCTTCTCCTATTTTGGATGTGGATAGGTTTCCAAGAGTGATTAGTTGTGAGATGTGATCTTCAAGTAAGCTGGAATTCACCTGCCGAAGCCAAGTCCTGTATGTGAGATGTGATCTTCAAGTAAGATGGTGCCTCTTTGGTGCTATCGGGTTCGTAGGAAATGTCGCTTTTGATAGGGACCCCGTATGAGTATATTGACACCATTCTTTTAATCCCTCATCAAGTGAGATGCGACGTTTGTCTAGTGCAAGGCAACCAGGGGCATGAGCTTGATAAAATCCAAATTGCCTACTAAATCGGTGGGGCGTGTAAGGTTCAGCCATGCATTGTTGTCCTTGACGCAGCATGAGTCTGCAAGGGCGAAGGCATAAGAAGTATTCCAAGTCTTCCTCAATCCCTTTACCGTCGTCATGAAATATGTAGTCTTTATCATGGTTACGAGATGCGTAAAGCCAATTGATGGATTCTCCCTTGAAGATCTTTTTACGAGCGTCAGTTTCGCTATAAAACTTTGCACCACCCTCTCCCGAAAAGGAAACCATCCTTGGGCGCGAAGACATAAGGTTGGGAGCCTCGAAGTGGGTATTGAGATATGCTGATAGCCACCCGTACAAATAGTGATAAGGAAAGGTAGATTTAATGAAACCAGGGAAATAGCTCGTGAGATCAAGTTTAGGCCATGATAAATGCTTGCAAGGACAGGAACTACAAGGCATACCCGACGTCCTTGAGCCATGATGCAAGCCATCCTAAAAGTCTCTGGGCGAATGGCATTTGAAGGTGTACTTGGGAGCACAAACACACAGAGCCAGCATGCTATGAATGTTGCCAAGTAAATCTCTTCCTCTTGGATTCGTGGAATGCCGAGTGTCACAAAGGGCGCATCGCTAACACTTGACCAACCTTCGAAAGCATCAATGATCCCACTCGGGTTGTACGTAGCCTTTGGACGAGATCTCCTACCCTTTGTTTCCTTACGAGCTGGGGGACACCAAAATTCGATCCATTGAGAGACACAAACGTGAGGAGAGTCAGCTTCTTGTTTACTCAGGTGGTGGAAAGCAGCAAGTAGGTATGAACAACTCTTATAAAAGTGAGTGCTGTTGTGAGTCCTGTTTAGCTCCAAAGCAGTAGGAATGCGTTCATCGTATGCCTCGCCAAGTAGGGGTAATCCACCAAGAATGTGCAAGTCCCGAAGTGAGATAGTCGCTTCGCCTTGTGATGTCACTAAGGTATTCGTCAGTGGGCACCATGCTTCGCAAAAGGCCTGGATGATGCTCGTGTTGCAATCATATGTAAATAAAGATGCATACATAGCATCATAAATTGACCCTTTCCTAAGCACTTTGCCAAAATGGCTGAGTATGTCCTCAGCCCACTCCCAATAGCCTTTCGTGAAAGAGAACTCACCGTCAAAGTTTAGATGCTTGCTCCAAGAGACTTCACCGTCAAGTATGCGCTTTCCTAACGATGGGAATGTGTCTGTGAAGGATTCGTGGAGTAGACCAGGTTGCAGAGTCCAAACTTGAGATGGAGGAAGGTCATATTCGGGTGTCCAATTACTTTCGCGGTATGATACTGCTAATCCTGGCAAGGGTTGTTGTACTAGAGGCGGGTCAATGACCAATGTAACCTTGTGCTCGTCCCTATTGTTCGTTAGTATGAGACTTCTCTGACCGTTAGGATGAGTATGATCTTGAAAATCCATGTTTTTTGAAAACGCTGTAATACAAGAGCGAGTTGGTCAACAATTAAAGTGAACTTGAATTTATGTACTTAATATGGGTTAAGTGACATACTGTGTACACACAAGACAGAGGAATGAGTGAACCTACGACTCTGCAAGAATAAATACGCGTGTTTATTTCTTCCAAAAGAATGCGTGTGTATTTACACACAATATATATAAAGCAAACATGGATTGTGTATATTGGCACGCAAATAAATGAAATTGAGAAAGTAAATGGTAATCTTGCATACTGTGAGGAATTATATATATACATATATATATATATATATATATATATTGATTTTAAAAGCTGGTACATCCTACAGTAGCACGTATTTTACATATGTATGCATATTATATATGTGTAAGTGTACTGTGCAAAGTAAGATGACAAAAAGAAAAAAAGAATCAAAATCGAAGTTGGGAAATAAGAAAGCTATGATGAGGAATTGAAATTAATTCCTTCTTCACATGCAATATTGTTGTGTTGTCTATCAAAAATTGAAGCCACGCAATCAAGGTATTGAAAGGGAAAAGGAAAGTGAAATCACAAAGCCAAGAAGCAGTTTCGCAAATTGCAGATGACACCGCAGTTCGCAGCGCCGTAGCATCCCGCCTCCGGCGAAGTAAATTTTTGGCGAGAAAAAAAAATGTTTACCCAGACGGTAGCAGAAGGGAAGGCAAAAGAGAAAATTTAAAGGGAGAAATAAGTAAGTTACCTTATGCTGAAGCCGATCTTGGAGGTGATTCTTGGTTTCTTCTTTGCTCTGCGTCTTGTATGTTTCACTGGTGAAAGTTGTGATGCGAAATGCTCTATTTATAAGTATTTCTTGGCGGCATAACATGAGTAAAATTGGGATTCAATGTTTGATTTGGATTTATATTCAAGGTTGAATTAAGATTCTGAATTAGTAAGGATTTAAAGGTTGAATGGGATTTAAAGCTTGAATGAGATCACTCAGAGATCAATCAAGATTCACAGTTTAATTGGGTTTCTTATTCTTGCTGCACAAAGTTTTGGTAGAAGCCAACTACTATCTTGGAAATTCGAATAATGTTCCCATGTTGATATGTTCACGGGAAATATAAATTTTAATTGAAGTTTAAATCCTAGCAAGTTGCAAATTTACAAGTTAATTTCGAAACTTCCTTGCCCCAAGCCCATCAAGTGGTATGTCCAAGCAAGTCTCGAGGGGGCAATTTGTAGACACATAAAATTTGAAGCTGACAAATGGGCAGATTCATATTTTATGGGCTTCATTTTGATGTAATTGGGCTAGTTATTGATTTATTTGGATGAATTAAACTGTCCAATTAAATTGGCCCAATTGCCCAAATTAAATATAATTAGTGGCTAGTGGACTCAAATCGTAAGGATGGACTGAACCATGTCTGGCCCAGCAAGAAATATTTATATATTTAAATTAATTATTTAATTTAAATATGTGATAAAGTATTCATGTATTTAGATTAATTATTTAATTTGAATATGTGATAAGATCATGAACTTGGATGCAATGGTGGCTAGATACATTATGGATAAATATTCATATTATCCTAGATAATATAAGGATAATATTGAAGAGTTTGAAGCCCATCGAAAGTCTCTCATATTTCCCCCTATAAATAGAGCCCTTTATTCATTCCAAAAATCACACACTTGAAGAATTGAAGAACCTAGAGAAGCTCTGGATTGAAGAAATCAAATCAAGCTAAGAAGATTGAAGATCAAATATCCAAGAAATCAAGCTAAGTGGATTGACGATAAACTATTCAAGTGTTCAACCTAAGTTAAAACGAACTGAAGATCAAGCCAATTTGAGTCCGGACGCCCTTCAACGAAGATCAAGCAACAAAGCCCTTCATTGAAGAACAAGTCGCATTCCGGAGGCCCTTCAGTTAAAGTTTCAAGTCAAGTAAAGCAAGTGAAGAAATAGAGGCTTCTAGATAGAGATCTTGTACCCGTGCACTTTGAAATTCAAGTATATATATACTTTTCATATTTTGTTGTTAATAACAGAGACGGCGGGACGGAGTTTGGCTAGATCTATGGCGATGGTCGGAGGCGGACGGAGCTGCAACGGTGGTCGTGGCGGAAGAAGAGCGAGAGAAAACGTAGAAGGTGACCAAAACCGCCGGCTCAAAGCTCCATTAGAGCTCCGGCCGGAGGCCGGCAGTGGAAGACGAAGTTGAGCAGCAGAGAAAGGCGCTTGGTTTTAGAGAGAGAAGGGAGGCAGCATTAGGGTTTCTATGGCCTGTATTTGTCTACTTAATAACTGAAGAACCACATGGGAAAGCAAAAATAAATCTATTAAGCCAGGTCAGATGTTAGCAATGAGTTAGTGTATATTGAATTTTTATTCTAGAAAGTCCTAAATATTTTGAATTTTGATATTTGGCAACAATAGTAGATGACCTGCAAATTATTTTGTGAACCATGGTTCACACAATGTTGTGTAGACCAACAGCAAAAAATATATTTTTAATATATTAAAAGTACATTATTCGTGTATTAAATGTACATTATATAAAATAATGTATTTTCTCTGAAAACAATGTATATTTTTAATATACTAAATATACATTATGTATACTGATTCCTGAACGTACATTATTTGATAGAGTTTTACTACATGTGTTCTCAAATCTTACACCCTAATGTGACGGTCACTGATAGGTTATTTTCTTCACGTGGGCTCCTGTAAAAGTGTCTTTATCAAAATTTTAAGTATAAAGTAAAAGTTGGGATATAGTATTTTTCTAATTGATAACATGGTCTACACAATTGTGTGGACCATACTGATTGTGGATGACTAGCAGAAGATTAATTTTCTAATAAATAAAAGGAAAAATCACACTTTTGGTCCCTCAATTGTTGCCCGATCTACAATGTGATCCCCCACTGTCAATTTTATGTAATTGGGTCCCTAATAACCTTAAACCTTAGTCAATGTAGCCCTCCAATATGATTTCTCACTAACTAGTTTTAAAACCATGGGCAAATTGGTAATTTCGCAACACCCACCTTAATAATTTATCCAATCCATGCCCATCTGCGCCGTCCGATCGCCAAAGCAATGCTTCCGAAGGAAGAAGACGGGTGTGAATTGGAGAAATTATTAAGGTGGGTGTTTCGAAATTATCAAATTGCCCATGGTTTTAACACTAGTTAGTGAGAAATTAGACCAGAAGGCTATATTGACTAAGGTTTAAGGTTATTAGGAACCCAATTACATAAAATTGACAGTGAAGAATCACATTGCAAATCGATCAACAATTGAGGGACCAAAAATACGATTTTCACTAAATAAAATCTTTTACATTTCAGACTTTGGCTCAAATCTTAGCAGCCATAATTTGATTGATTTCTCTCCAATGAAACTAAACTTAGTTTTCTAAGTTCTTATTTTTCAAGAAGTTAAAACAAAAGTGGTTGTAGTTTAGGGTGTGTTTGGAAAGCAGGAAAATGACTTCTGGAAAATGTTTTCTGGAAAATGAGTTATTTTCCAGAAAACATTTTCCTTTCCTGTGTTTGGTTGCATTATGGAAAACTGTCTTGGAGTGTTTGGTTCATTTTCTGGAAAATGAACAGAATTATTA
>CM008340.1:40839144-40849488 GCA_002525835.2 Ipomoea batatas | reverse complement strand
GTTCTATAGGCACAAAATTTCATAACATAATACATAAATTCATAATATAGGAAACAAAATATGTTGTGTGCAACGCATTTACTAATTTATTCCAACTACAAAATTCATACTTTTAAAGTACAGAATTTCATATACAAGATAAAAAAAACAAACAACACAAGAGTGCAAGACACGTACACATGTTTTACAGTAAAATTAGTAATAATCAAACAATCACATCAAAATTAAATAAATCATCATTCAAAAATAACACCATACAGGTGTAGAGTCCACAGTACAATGTGTACCTTGGTCCATGATATTAGGATTGATAATTTGCATATTTGGCTGCCCAGAGATATTAGAACCTACATTTACTAAACTATTCGACTAAATGTAACAAAGAAAACATCATAAGTGAATTTCGGGGTTAATTGTGAAGGAGTATCAGAAGAAGAGGTAGAAGCCATATTTGGAACTCGACCATACAACCCTACAACAAACTAATTGGAATGGGGATTAAATATATGAATGAATTTTTTTTTTTTTTGTATGTCTGCAACCCTTTGCCAACCAGCAGGCTTTAGCAATCAGTACTGAACACCACCATTTTTTAAAATCCAAAAAGAAAAACCAAACCAAACGATTGAAGCCACAACCTTAGCTTCTTCATTCATATTTTCAAATCAATCAGAACTGTCAAAGGATCTGGGCAATACAGAAATATCTGAGAATGAAAACAAGCACTAGAAATTTACTCTCATAAGCGAGTTGGGTCCACTACTTTTGACTAGTTGACGGAGGACTCACACACATAATAATTACGGTGCATGTGACGTATTGGGTCCATATCTAGCTTGCCTTTGAAAATTCTCCAAATCATAATAATGGCAATTGTATAGTAGCTCAAGATTTTCACCTTTTTATGTGGAACTTTTAATAGTCTATGCTTTTATTGGCTTTGTTTAGTAATTTTGACAGATTAACCATTTTCGACGATCAAAACCTCAAAAACTTCGTTTCTGTTTCAAATTATTGAAATCGCAAATGCAATTTTTAGTACTACGTAGTATTTTCCCAAAATGTCCACTACTAAATAAAAAATTAGTTTATACTCACATTATCTTTTAATGTGAAACAAAAAAATTTCTAAATTTTTTTTTAAAGTCTTTTTATTTCCAACTTCATGAATATATTTTGGAATCAATTCATCATTTTTAAAGTCATCTAACAGGAAATTTCATAGAAAGTTGATAAAGGCTTCAATTTAGTATGCACCAAACTCCAAAGTATGTGAATTGATTAGGTTGACGGACGACTCAATAATTGTACTATCTGACCATGTGATGAGCTGGATCCATATCTCTCTTCTTCATATCTATCTTCTCTAGAAAAGGAAAATCACATTTTGATTTAACTAGTTTAATTGGCGTGAGTATCATTCCTAGAAAGTTCAAGAAAACATTATAAGTGAATTTTAAGGTTGATTGTGAAGGAGTATCAGAAGAAGAAGCAGAAGCCATATTTTAGAACTCGACCATACAGCAAACTAATTGGAATGGGGATCTGGGCAATGGAGAAATATCTGTGAATGAAAACAAAAGGTCGTCATCGCACTGGAAATTTACTCTCATCTACATTATTAAGTGAGTTGGGTCCACTATTTTTGACGAGTTGACGGAAGGACTCACACACATAACAATTACACTGCATCTGACGAGTTGGGTCCATATCTTGCACACTTTGAAAATTCTCCAAATCATAATAATTGTGATTGTATAGTATAGTTTAAAGTTTGCACCTCTAATTTTATGTGTGTGGAAAATAAATTTGAAAAATGTATTAAATAGGCCATTGACACTTTTTCCAAATATGTTGACTAGTATAGCTTTTATGGTTTGCACCTTTTCAGTAGAATATTTTTAGAATACTCTATATTTGGAATAAATATCTTTAAACAGTATATTCTATACTTGTCAAAAGGAAAAAATAACCTATATTTATTATTCTATACTTTGTTTCTTTTTCAAACCATTAAAATCCCAACGCACCTTTTATATTAGCAACAACGTCTACCACTAAATAAAAGTTATTAGTTTATATACTCATATTATACTCATTTTTCTTGTTTAAGAACCATGGATCTTCCGAAATCAGCAGATAGAATTGGTTCTTACTTTAACGAGTCTACACACATAAGTGAGGGTTCATGTGAGAACAAACTTCAATTTAAAAAATGCAAACTAATATCAATTATTAATTTGAGTAGATCAACAATTGAGAGTTGCTTACTAATAATATAGAGAAAAATGGCAGCTAGGGTTAGTTTTATTATGCTTGTTGGTGAAAAATTATATTCTAAACGTTTTTATTTTATGACCATTATATATATCAATTTGACGATAATATCCCCTAGATTTAACACCTATTTAACAGAATTTTTAACAGAGGACTATTTGTGGTCAAAAATAAAAGTCAGAGGACCATTTGTGGTCGAATTGAAAGTCGAGGATTAAAAGGAGTACTACCCCAATAGTCAGAGGACTATTTGTGGTATTAACTCTTATAATAATTATAAATTTGCCTCAGTGTTTCTTTTACTAAAACCATCAATTATTATTGAATCTGATTAGCGGTTGAGATAAATTAGGGTTATTCTTGTTTGAATTCAGCTCACTCCTATACAAGGTTGGATCAAATGAGAACTTAATTGGTCTAACTTTAAGGTGTAAATTAGTGCATTTTGATTTGATGAAATAAAATACCTTAACTAAGAAAATAAAGCTTCTAGCCACTTGTGAACGTACACAGTACAAAAACAACATATACTGATCAATAATGTACAATGATAAGATGAAATGTTTGGAAGAAATCCTATATTATATTAAAATTTAGGTAATAAAAGCACCATGAAAACCATATGGCACTCTACAAGGCAGTGTAATTGTAGCAGTTGGTTCGTTGGAAAAGTGTTTAGCATCGATCATATAAACCTATATGAGAAGAGAACGGTTAGAACATAACAATGTTTACTTTTTAATTTGTAGAACATAAGTCTTTAATCATTTGCGAAAATATTTCGATGATGGTTAATATGTAGAAATTGAATCGAGAATAAAGTGTATTTCACATTTGGACACTCAATTAAAATTAAAATTAACTCTATTAAAACATGTAATTCATTTCAATTAAACCTTTACTCCAAATATGATTAATAAAAATTCAATTTCATTATTTTATATTTATTCTAAACGAAACATAATACTTACTTGAGACTTGTTGGTGTTTTCATCGTGTACAAATGTGACGATCCAACCGTCATCTTCTTCATTGCCGCCTGCTTTTGCGACGAAAACAGCTCCTGTGCAAAATGTGTTTTGTGGGAGCATATGATACTCAACTTTGATCAACTCTTCTCCTTCTACCTCTTCAAGATATAGCTTGGCTATTCCTCCATATTTTGCTATGCCTAACGGTTTATAGACAATAATAAAATTATTAAGTTCAAAATAATTCTGATTGCTTAACTGTACTATTGAAAATTTAATTTATCATATTTAATTGTAAACTCATAATTTAAAAAAAAAAATAGAGACAAATTCTGATCAATTTTATTCAATAATTATAACTGAAAAGTAAAAAAGAAATAGACAAAATAATCATTAGAGTATACATAATGAAATTATCCTTCACTCCAATTTTCATTCTCTTTCCCTCTTTGATATTTTTCTTTTTCCCTCTTATATTCTCACTTCTTCCTCTCCATTCTCTTTCTCCAGTTGACACTCAATAAAAATAACGCATGTTTAATATACGATTGGTATCTCCCTCACACTTAAACCATGTTATAACTTCATGTTGCGCAGCTATATATGTGCTTTATAACTTAACCATATTACTAAAAATCTTATAATTAATCTAATATCATACGTCAAAATTCTATGCAACCCTCGTAACAATAACAACAACAGCTAACAACAATAATAACAACAACAACAACAACAAATAATAATAATAATAATAATAATAATAATAATAATAATAATAATAATAATAATAATAATAAAATTCTTGCCTGCAGCAGAGCTTTCATTTGAGTCAACAACTTGTGCATAGCCAAATTGATTTTTAAGGCCGGCAAAATGTTCATTGATGAAGGGAAAATCCATAGAAAATTGGAATCCCGTGAGAAAACGAGATTTTACTTGACCAGTTTGTATGTTCAATCTCCATTCATGAACACGAGTGAAAAACAATCCATCCGAAGAACTTCCATCACTTTCTTGTGCACAATTCACATGTTTAAATCCTTTGGAAACCCACTCATTTTTTGTCTCCCAAAAATCATGATCTGGTCCAGATATAATCGATTCGGGAGCTCTACATGCTATAACCACAACCTTTTTTCCCCTCAAAAGAAGGTAGAAATCAATTACCGGATGATATATCAATGGTTATACATTTCATTTAGTATATGACTATTAAATAGGATGCAGGAAAGTAAACTAATTCAAGTATTTAAATGTAAATACTTAGCATTTTAAATTCATCATATTGCATATTAATGGCAGAAAGAGTAGAGTTGGAAACAAGTCTTGCCACTTGTAAATTGTTCGGTCAAATTTGATTTAAATCTGCTCAAAATCAAACTCAAGGCAAGTTCAAGCAAATTTTTTAAGTAATCAAGTCAAATTCAAGTTCAAAACATTTTTTTTTCTTTAACTCATTAAGCTGCTTGAGAACAATGGATCTGTTTGGCAAAGCTTATTTAGGAGCTTATAGCTTATTTTAAGCTACTAATAAGCTATAAGCTCTGTTTGGTAATGTTCTCAAAATAAGCTAGTAGCTTAAAATAAGAGCTTATTTTGAAACGCTACTTGTGGTAGCTTTTCAAAATAAGCTAGTAGCTTTTTAACTTTTTTCCATCTTTTAACCCTCTCAATTAAAACCCTTTTGACATTTTCATTTTCATTATGTTTTGTTGTAATTTCAGTTTGATATTTATGTTTGAACATTAATTTTTGTATGAACTAATCTTATGAATTATAAATATTTTTTTTTACTTTATATATTTTCAAATATATGTTCTTACTTTATATTTTATTTAAATATATTGATTTCATTATTTTATATTTTAATATATAAACAAAACTATTTAAATTTAAAATTATTTAAATTGTATGAAGATGTCCTTTTTAGTCTTTTTACATTTATCAGCTTATCAAAAAGCTAATTTTACCAAACACTTTTAAGTATAACAGCTCTTCAGATTTCAGCTTCGAGCTTATAGCTTTTCAGTTTTCAGCCTCTATTCAGCTTTCAGCTACTTTTTCAGCTAAGTTTGCCAAACATAGCCAATATATAAATATAGCGATCAAACACGAACTAAATTTAGATCAAGCCTATATATGTACACACGCGCTCGTAATCCCATGAGAACACACCCCAGGAAAAAATTAAGAGTCAATCTCAACCTTATATTGTAAAAATTGGACGGATCATATAAGATTTTAAAAAAATTCGGTGACTTTTTCGTAATTATTGCCAACTTCACTTTGCAAAATTGAACAATTAAATATGCAATTTGTAACAACCAAATATGCCAACCTTGATAAAATTTTAAAAGCCACTGAAAAAGCTAAATTTTAAATTTAAATCATAAATGCGCTAGACCCTAAGCAGTAAAAAGTGAACCCTAATTGCAATGCACTTTCGTATTTTTGCAAGTGCAATAGTTTAATACTAAATGTGCAATATGTTAATATTAAATGTGTAATATGTTAATACTAAAAAAATTACTTTTAGTCTTCTGACTATTATACATTAATTGAATCACATTTGATCCGACTATTAAAAAAGGACTTATATACAGCCATCAATATGAAAAAAAAGAAAAAATTAACAATCTAAAGCACTTTGATTTTTAAGACGTGGTGACAATTTTCTCTAACTTTAAAAGTGCACTTTGCACCACTATAGAGCGCAAATTATAATTGCACAGAGTGTAATACAGTGCACTTTGTAACCGTGTGAATTTTAGCTAGTTGAAAGTCATAATGTGCACTTAGGGTTAACCTTTTGGAGTTTAGGATTTAGCTTTTTAGTTTGATTTAGTGGTTAAACTTTTGGAGCCAATTGAATTGAGGTCGAACCTTAAAAGATTAATACTTTTTAAGCTCAATTGGGTATGAGCTTGAGCCATTATACCTATTTCAACTTCAATTCAAACTTAAATTAGCCTAGGTTCGAACACGATTTAGCTCGTTTTCACCTCTAATTAAATTGTGTTATTAACAAAAGAAATATAAAATAATTAATTACCTCATTATCTTCCTCATAACAATTGAGAATATGAAATACAACACATGGCTCCACCTCAAACCATGTCACTGAATCAGCATCACCATAGCGAGGCATCACTCCAATTCTTGCAAATTCTTTCGAATCATATTTTATAGACCTAAAATATTTGCACAAAATAGTCAGCATAATTCCCAAACCATTTTACGTATGAAAATTAATTTGCATTTATTAACTAGACAAAATTTTCATTTTTCTGGAGAAATAAAAAGTAGTTTAAGTTTATATTTTTTCACTTATTTTTTGAATAACGATGAAAAACTGCAAGTATTATCCTAGTGTGTGCATTCACATAAAACATAAACTACACTAGAAATATCTCATGCAACATGCTCGACTGAGGCATCGACAAGAATCAAACTTTTGACCTTTGGATACAAGAATCATGCTTTAATTTACCCCTTAGCCATCCATTTCAAGGCTTTTCTCTCTCTCTTTTTTTTTTAAATCAATAATTATAGAATAATTTGACTTTTTTCTTGATTTTTTAAAAAATAAAATAAAATAAAATAAAACTCACGAATTTCCCTTTAAGAGGAGTCTGGCATCTAACACCATTGGAAAATCCAATATCACATTGTACCTGGCAATACCCCCCAAAAAAAAAGTTAAAATACAACCAAATATGTTTTCTAAAAAAAAAAGTAATTGAAAAAAAAAAAAAGAAATTATAAATAAAAGAATGTTGGGAAACATATATATACCTCAATGTGACACCTATTTCATGGCAAAATGTGCACCTATTGAACTTGAGATCAGCTTTATGAACTACTTTCTGTCCATCAGCTAATTTTAAGTATGATAAGAAATTAAACAACTTATGTAGAAAATAATAGAAAATTTAATAAAATTACGTGTTGATTAAGCAGTTATATGTAAAAAGTAAGAATAAAAATGTGTATATGTTAATGAGTAAATTTAATTTACAACTTTGAAGAAACAATATTATATATATATATGGTCTCATTCAGGTGAGAACATTTTTTAACGTGAGCACATGCGGACATCTTCAGTAGTGCACGGTAAGTTCTTCATGAATGCACAATAACTACTCCAGCTATGTGACTATTATATGAATGCAATGCATCTACTACATGAATGCAAAGTAATTAATACAAAAAATTCCGAATGTTCTTGCATTAAGAGAATGTTCCCACCTGAAAATATATATATATATTCAACTAAAATCAAACGAAGGGTCATGCTACAATAACTTTTTAAATAAAAATCTTTACCATATGATGTGACATAATAAGTAGATTCTTTTTTTATCACGACAACTTTATCCATAAATTATTTTTGTATACTATTCACTCTGTTACAATAATGTAATATCTGACCATATATATTTTCTCAACCTATGAGTACAAAGAGTCAATGCCTACTTGAGTTCGAATCTGTGATCTCCTATTTGGAAGAGTCACATTTATGCCTTCATTTTAGGTACTCCATACTTTAAACCCCAAAAAAAAAGAAATTAATAACAACAACAATAATAATAATAATAATAATAATAATAATAATAATAATAATAATAATAAATGAATGAATGAAGGAAGAATTATACCTGAGATAATTCCTACTTCAAAGAAAGGTTTCTGATGATCAAATCCCATCATAACAAGTTCTCCACTACGAGGGGCTTTCTACATCATGAAAAATTTTACAACATGAGGATTTACTCCCTAAAGCATAAAGAATTTTTTTTATTTGTTAATCAAAAAGAAATTATGGTTTTCTCTATTGGTGGGCATTTTGGTTTTCAATACGATTTTTTTCATGTTCAATTTTTTTTTTAATAAAATCATTCAGTTCCAAAATTTTGTTTGATTTGATTTTGATTCGCTTTAAAAGAGTTTGGTTTCACCTCGGATTTGGTTCAATTCTGTTTGAAAATCCGAAAATTATTTCCTAGTTCTCTTGCACACATATACCTATTTTATTTCACTTATAATTTAAATTTTAAAATCTAAACAGGCCGTCGTTATACTATGGACCATGCATGGGTCATGGTTAATACTGCAGTTGTGTGGAACTAATACTGCAGTTGTGTTGAAATGATACTGCAGTTGTGTTGAAAGGGAACTGCAGTTGCGCGGAACAGAGGCCGTGTCATCTATCTGGAACTGCAGTTGTGTTGAACGGATACTGCAGTTGTGTTGAAAGGATACTGCAATTGTGTTGAATGGATACTACAGTTGTGTTGAACGGATGAATGGCCTCTGTTCCGTGCAGCTGCAATTTCCTTTCCACACAATTGCAGTATCTTTTCAATACAACTGCACTATCAACTATAATCATGGTCCACAATGCATTGTGGACCATGGTCCACCATATAATTTGCACTAAACAGGAAGTCAACAATTTATATTTCAAATTTCTCAATGTAAAATAAGTTCAAACCAAATTGATTACTTCACCTGTGTCCAGCGTCCAACAACATCTCAAACTCACCGACTCGCAAGGAAAAAAAAAAAGGAATAAAGAACAATTGTGAATATTAGGGTTTTGGAAATTGGGGGTTTAGTGTGTGTGTGTGTATATATATATATAGATACATATATGGGAAATTTTGTAAATATAAAAACATTTGGGTGTGTGTATTGGGGAGGGTTGGGGATCCCTGTAAAAAGTGTAGACGCATCCATACTATCCATCTCGAGAAATCAAATGTTAGGATTTTATCATTACTAAACTTTCAAGTTTGCAATGTTTATAAAATGAACCCCGTTCTTAAAATTCGACATACATACATGATCGTATCAGATATATTAAAATTTGACACAAGTAAAAATTAGATACTATAAAAAAAATTTAAAATTATTGATGGGTGAAATTAATCGTACTTTATAGTAAAAGCTAGAGTACTTATTACCTTAGAATGGCTAGTAAATGGCCTAGTCCAACCTCCATTAACATCCCAACTCCCCAAGGTTTGAAGGGTAGATATGTCAATCTCAAAGGGCAAATGATTCTCAGTAATGGCATACACTCTCCTCGAATGTATCAAACAACTCGTATTGGCATATTCCTTTGTCAACTTCCCAAATCTCAACTGCATTTCAAATTTACAGCAAAATAAAAAAAATTTGTCCATGTTATATATGATTGTTTGATTATTAGTCGAGTTCTCATATTTTATATTTTAGTTTGTGTCGTGATTGACTGATTATTCAATTTAAAACAATTCACGTTTCATAATTGATAACCGAATTTAGGAGATGAGGGTTAAGAACAAAATGGTAAGAAAGTCTAATTACAATAATGTCTCATGTGAAGGAAAATTTGGTTTCCTATAAATTTTGTTGACAAGGGACATGATGCATGGTAACAAAGTCTAATCACAATATGTCATGTCAAGTAAAATTTTGCTTATTAGAAAGTAATAATATAATGTAATATATAATCAAATTTATGAGAAGAGCATGCAAGATGACTAGAGAATCTAATCACAACTACGTATGGTTTTGAGTAAAATTTTTACTTTCTAAAAAGCAGTAATATACTAACTGAATTTAGGAGAATAGCGGACAAGACGGCAAACAGATCCCCCTCAGCAGTGGGAAGAAATGCAGGTCTTTTCCTGTGTTTTTCCGCTTGGAATGTCCCAGTTTGGATATGCTTGTTGTTATAGGAAATACTCCAATGGCCATTGCTGTCTTTGTTGAAGTACAATGCATGGATCATACCTTCACCCTCCACCCATATCTGACTGCTTTTCCCAAATACTGATTCTGCTATTTTTAGTCCTCCAAATATCGGGTTTGCTCCTACAGATCATATCATGGTTCCGTTTCATAAAATTTATAAATTAAGAAAAAAAAAACAACATTATTTGCATACCATTTCTGAGGTAAACACCCTCAGGAAAATCATGTGGAATAATTCCTTGTATATTGTATACAGTAATAGCTTTTTCCATCTCTTCTACCGGAGCAAAGTTTGCCTGAACATTGCAAAACATAGTAAACATGCATGTTGTAAACATGTCTGAATATAATTCAG
>CM008340.1:40806579-40838541 GCA_002525835.2 Ipomoea batatas | reverse complement strand
GTCTTCTCTCTTCTCAAAGCGGCCCTACTTTCACTGCAAAAATCTAAATTTACAAGACAACCACACACACTCTCTCTTCCAATTAAGCATCAATTGCCTCAAAAACTATGCAAAATCCACAAATGTGGATGGCCAATTGGCTTGTCATTTGCTCACAACATCCAGGATTACATTTATGTAAGCACAAATGACCCTATAGCTCCGTGGGTCCACTACTTTTAAAGCCACACCCTTCTTCATTCATATTTCCAAATCAATCAGAACTGTCAAGGATCTGGGGGGCAATGGAAAAATATCTGAGAATGAAAACAAAAAGTTTGTCATTGCACTGGAAATTTAATTTACTCTCATCTGCATTATTAAGTGAGCTGGGTCCACTACTTTTTACTAGTTGATGGAGGACTCAAACGCATAATAATTACACGAAAATCACATTTTTTATTGTTGGATCCATATTGAAAAACGAAAATCATATTTTGATTTGACATTTATATTTTCAAATCAATCAGAACTGCAATGGAGAAATATCTGTGAATGAAAACAAAAGGTCGTCATCACTCTCATATCCATTATTAAGTGAGTTGGGTCACTACTTTTGGCAAGTTTGATGAAGGACTCACACACATAATAATTGAAAAATATTTTTCGTATTTCTAAAAATTTTGATATTGACATTTTTTATGGGACTCACAGGATGATGATAACTAATCATTCATTATTCTATTAGTGAGTAAAAATAGTATGTAGTAAAATTCATAATAATTATTAATTACACTGCATGTGACGAGTTGGGTCCATATCTTGCCTATGGTGATTGTATAGTTTAGCTCAAGGTTTGCACCTTTAATTTTAAGTCCGTATGTGGAAAATAATTTTTTAAAACACTATATTCTATACTTGTCAAAAAGAAAAAAAAACGTATATGTATTATTCTATAGGGAAAAGGGTCAAATATACACATAAACTTTATACGAAGAGTTAATTACACCCTTAACTTTTAAAAAATGCAATTAAACACATAAATTCACGATTTTAGTGCATCCTATCCCGTTAAACGGGTGACCTTCCGGTAAAAGCTTATGTGACAGATTACTTTGGCAATAATCTTAGGGCTCGATCGTTTGGTTCGAGGAAAATAACTTCCCAAAGAAAACAAAACTGAGTTAGACCATGATATTTTATTTTTCTTAATTGTTGGGAAAAAAATTGACTTGATATGACTATTTTACCCTTAGCTGTTTTTTTCCTCCCCCGTTTCTTCTTCCTCCCTGCTTTTGTTTCTTCATTATTCTTTTCTCCTTCTCGTAATTTTCTTCTTTGTTCTTTCTTTTTTTTTTTTTTTTTTTCTCACCTCTATGTTATGACCCCGGAAGTTGGACAAAGAAAGATGAAGAGAAAGCAGATAGCGTAGCATCATACCCAAGTGCCGACGACGTCGTTTTGGGAATAGCTTGCTGGAAATGGTTGCTGCAGTTGTTGAGTTTGTTTGCCGATTTTAATTGTTATTTTGAGTAGTTAAATTCCAGTACGTAGGAGATTATAAATTGGAGTGGGGATTGTAATTGAGGGTATGCTTGGATTAATTGAAGATATGTAGGTTATAATATTTTAATTTATATAATTATAGTTACTTCTTTTGAACAAAATTATTATTATTTATATTATACATAAGGGCATATAGATCTTTATACTCATTATTCCTTACCGTTCTACCCCAACCAACAATGGAATATATATTCCCAGTAATTTCTTTTCCACCAACCAAACAATAGAATTCATTTTCATTGTAACTACTTTTTCATGGAATTTCACTTCAAATATTTTTCACGAACCAAACGGGCCCTTAATATTTGACGTCATATATTAAGATTATTGCCAAGTAATCTGCCATATAAGCTTTTACCGAAAGGTCAGCAGGATAATGAGGGGGATGCGCTTTATGTGTTTAATTACACTTTTTTAAATTTTAAGGTCGGGCCTAATTGACTTTTCATGTAAAGTTCAAGAGTCTATTTGACCATTTTTCCCTATTCTATACTCCGTTTATGTTTCAAACCATTGAAATCCCAAATGCAGCTTTTATATTAGCAACGTTTTCCTAAAACGCCCACAACTAAATAAAAGTTAGTTTATCCTCACATTATCTTTAATTTCGATGTGAAACAAAAGTTTTTCTAAAGTTTTATGAAGTCTTTTTATTTCCAACCTCATTAATATATTTTGGGATTCAATTCATCATTTGTTCAAAGTGGCAGGCTTTATAGTCTATATTGTCATTGCGTTTTTTATTAAGAACCATGCAATTTCCCAAATCAGCATATAGAATTGAATTGGTTCTCAATTTTGTATGTGCATTGGTTCTCACTTGAACATATCTACACACGAAGAAAGGTTCATGTGAGAATAAACTTCCATTTAAAAAGCGAAGACTAATCTCATCTATCAATTTGGATAGATCCACAATTGAGGGTTGATGAACAATAAAGAGAAAAATGGCAAAGTTAATTTTATAAATATTATAAACTTAAAAATTTACAATAATTATAAATTTGACCTAGTATTTCTTTTACTGAAACTATCAATCGTTATTGAACTCTGATGAGCTGTTGAGATTAGTTCTCGCTTTTTATTGAAAGGGATTGTTCTTATTTGAATCCAGGCCACTCCTATACAAGGTAGGATCAAATGAGAACTTAATTGGTCTAACTTTACGGTGTAAATTAGTGCATTTTGATTTGACGAATTGAAATAAAATACCTTAACTAAGAAAATAGCTTCTAGCCACTTGTGAACGTACACAAAAACAACATATACTGATCAATAGTGTACAATGATAAGATGAAATGTTTGGAAGAAATTCTACATTATATTAAAATTTAGGTAATAAAAGCTCCATGAAAACCATAAGGCACTCTACAAGGCAGTGTAATTGTAGCAGTTGGCTCGTTTGAAAAGTGTTTAGCATCGATCATATAAACCTATATGAGAGGAGAACGGTTAGAACATAACAATGTTTACTTTTTATTTAGTAGAACATAAGTCTTTTATCATTTGTGAAAATATTTCAATGATGGTTATTATGTAGAAATTGAATCCAGAATAAAGTGTATTTCACATTTGGACACTCAATTAAAATTAAAATTAACTCTATTAAAACATGTAATTCATTTCAATTAAAACTTTACTCCGTATATGATTAATAAAAATTCAGTTTCATTATTTTATATTTATTCTAAACGAAACATAATACTTACTTGAGACTTGTTGGTGTTTTCATCGTGTACAAATGTGACAATCCAACCGTCATCTTCTTCATTGTCGCCTGTTTTTGCGATGAAAACAGCTCCGGTGCAAAATGTGTTTTGTGGGAGCATATGATAGTCAACTTTGATCAACTCTTCTCCTTCTCCCTCTTCAAGATATAGCTTGGCTATTCCTCCATATTTTGCCATGCCTAATGGTGTTATAGACAATAAAATAAATTATAGAATTCAAACCGATTCGCTTAATTATTGAAAATTTATCAAATTTAATTGTAAAGTTGCCGTTTTAAAAAAATTATAGACAAAATTTAATTAGTTTTAAACTCCATAATTAAAAGTGAAAAGAAAAAAAGCAATAGTAAACTTAGAATTAATCTAATTTCAAATGTACCTATACACACACACGCATTGAGAATTAATTATTCCGTACATTAGTATAGGTAGCAAAGTTTTATAGACAAAATAATCATATTAGAGTACATATAATGAAATTATCCTTCTCTCCAATTTTCATTCTCTATTCTCTCTCCCACTTTGATACAAAATTATATCTCCCTCACACTTGAACCAATATAATGAACCATGTTATAACCTTATATAACTACGTGCATTATAACTTAATGATATTACTAAAAATCTTATAATAATCTAATAATATAAGTCAAAATACTATGCAACCCTCGTAACGACGACAACAATAATAATAATAATGAAATTCTTGCCTGCGGCAGAGCTTGCATTTGAGTCAACAACTTGTGCATAGCCAAATTGATTTTTAAGGCCGGTAAAATGTTCATTGATGAAGGGAAAATCCATAGAACATTGAGATCCGGTGAGAAAACGAGATTTTACTTCACCAGATTTTATGTTCATTCTCCACTCATGAACACGAGTGAAAAATAATCCTTCTGCAGAACTTTCATCACTTCCCTGTACACAACTCGTATGTTTAAATCCTTTGGAAAACCATTCATTTTTTGTTTCCCAAAAATCATGATCCGGTCCAGATAAAATCGACCCGGGAGCTCTACATGCTATAACCACAACCTTTTTTCCACAAAGAAAATAAAAAATCAAATTAAAACGGATGTTATATCAATGGTTTTATACATTTGATTTAGTATATGACTATTAAATAGGATGCAGGACAGTAAAATAATTCAAAGTATTTAAATGTAAATACTTAGCATTTGAAATTCATCATATATTACATATTAATGGCATAAAGAGTAGACTTGCAAACAAATCATGCCACTCGCAGGTTGCTCAATCAAATTTGATTTGAGTCTAGTTATACAGAATAATATTTAGTATTAATAAAATAAAGTCTAAAAGTCAAGTATAAATTCCTAAATATAATTATAATACTTCATTAAATTGTGTCATCAACAAAAGAAATATAAAATAATTAATTACCTCATTGTCTTCCTCATAACAATTGAGAATATGAAATACAACACATGGCTCCACCTCAAACCATGTCACTGAATCAGCATCACCATGGCGAGGCATCACTCCAATTCTTGCAAATTCTTTCGAATCATATTTTATAAATCTAAAATATTTGCACACAATATTCAACATAATTCCCAAACCATTTTACTTATGAAATTAATGTGCGTTTATTAACTCGACAATTTTTTCATTTTTCTGAAAAAATAAAAAGTAGTTTAAGTGACAACTACTATATAGTGTGATGGCATCTCGGTTACCATTCTAAATGGTTCGTCATAGTTTCGAATCTAAGTGGCGAGGTTTAAATTCTTTGGATTGAAAATGTTTGAGAAACTATTGAAAGAGTAATTAAATTTTTTTTTTCACTCATTTTTTGAATGCAGAGGAAAACCCACAGCTATTACCCTAGTGTGTGTGCATTCAAATGAGCACTAGAAAAATCTCATGCGACATGCTCGACCAAGACGGCATTGGCAATAATCAAACTTGTGACCTTTAGATACAATAATCATGCTCCATCTACTTAGTCATTCATTTAGGGTTTTCTCTTATTTTTTGAGTCAATAATTCTAGAATAATTTGACTTTTTTATAGATTTTTAAACAAATAAAAAATAAAACTCACGAATTTCCCTTTATGAGGACTCTGGCATCTAACATTATTGGAAAATCCAATATCACATTGTACCTAGCAATACCCAAAAAAAAAGGTTAAAATATAAGCAAATATATATATTTTTTAAAAAGTAAAGTAAATGAAAAAAATAGAAAATTATAAATAAAAGAATGTTGGGGAACATATATATACCTCAATGTGACACCAATTTCATGGCAAAATGTGCACCTATTGAACTTGAGATCAGCTTTATGAACTACTTTCTTCCCATCAGCTAATTTTAATTATGATAAGAAATTAAACAACTTATTTAGAAAATATATAGAAAATTTTATAAAATTACGTGTTGATTGAGTAGATAAATGTTAAAAATTAAAAATAAAAATATGGCAAAAACTTGTGTGAGACCGTCTCACCATGAGACAGGTCGGGTCGGGTCAAGATGCAAATGTAACACTTATATGCACAAATGTCATACTTATATGCTCAAATGTAATACTAATTAGGAATAAAATTTTTGTTACTTATAAGGGTAAATGTAATACTTTTAAGGGGAAATACAATACTTTTACATTTCGATTTAAAAGTATTACTTTTTTCCTCAAAAGTATTATATTTGCCCTTATAAGTAATGAGCACTTGTCAACATTACTTATTATGAAAAATGTATTACTTTTTCTCTTATAAGTAACAAAAATTGTATTCTTGATTAGTGAGCATATAAGTATGATATTTGCACATATAAGTATGACATTTGCATGGTGCTTTGACCCGACCCATCTCACGAATAAGGATCCGTGAGACGGTCTCACACAAGTGTGACCCTAAAAATATTTGTATAGGTTAATGGGTACAATTAATTTACCTTTCGACGAAAAAATATTATGTGTGTGTGTGTATTCAACTAAAATCAAATGAAGGATCATGCTACAATAACCTTTTCACTAAAAAATTTTACTATATGATGTGATAAAATAAGTAGATTCTTTTCTTATCAAGATAACTTTATCGTCAAACACATTGTACTCAAATGGCATGTAGTGGCTTCTCCCATATGGGAGGTCATGAGTTCTCGCCTATTGAATTGACTCTTTGTGCTTCAACGGGTTGAGAAAGTATAGATGAATAGATACTACAATATAATAGGGTCAGTTGTATTTAAAAAAAAAAAAAATCAAGATAACTTTATCCTTAAATTAATTACTTTTCATTTTAGTTACTCCATACTTTAAAACCCAAAAAAATAGTAAATAATTATACCTGAGATAACTCCTACTTCAAAGAAAGGTTTTTGATGATCAAATCCCATCGTAACAAGTTCTCCACTACTAGGAGCTTTCTACATCATGAAAATTTTTACAACATGAGGATTTACTCCATAAAGCTTACAGAATTATTTTTTGTTAATCCAAAAGAAATTACGGTTTTCTTTATTGGGGGCATTTTGGTTTTCAATTCGATTTTTTTTTTCATAGTCAGTTTTTTTTTTTTTTTAAATAAAATCACTAAGTTTCAAAATTTTGTTCGATTTGATTTGAAAGAGTTTGATTTCAGCTCAGATTTGGTTCAGTTCAGTTTGAAAACTCGAACATTTTCTAGTTCTTTTGCACACATAATTATTTATTTAAATTCACTTACAATTTAAATTTTAGAATCTAAATAACAAGTCTAACAAAAAGTTAGAGTATGTGTTTAGTACCTTAGCATGGCTAGTAAATGGCCTAGTCCAACCTCCATTGACATCCCAACTCCCCAAGGTTTGAAGGGTAGATACGTCAATCTCAAAGGGCAAATGATTCTCAGTAATGGCATACACTCTCCCCGAATGCATAAAACAATTCGTATTGGCGTATTCCTTTGTCAATTTCCCAAATCTCCACTGCATTTCAAATTTACAGCAAAATCAAAAATTTGTCCATGTTATATATGATTGTTTCATTATTAGTCGAGTTCTCATATTTTATATTTTAATTTGTGTCGTAATTGACTGATTATTCAATTTAAACAATTTACCTTCTAGAAAACAGTAATATATTAAATAAATTTAGAAAAAGAAGGATAACATGAGAATATAATCACACAATGTGTGGTGTTTAATTTGTAGAAATTTTTACATATCCTAGAGAGCTTAATATCATAACCGAATTTAGGAGATGAGTGTCAGGGACAAGATGGTAAGAAAGTCTAATTTACACTAAAATTTTGTTTCCTATAAAGAGATGATATAATATACTAACTAAATTTAGAAAAAGAGAAGACAGGATGACATGAGAATATAATTACACAATGTGTGTTGTTTGGAGAAATTTGGGCCGTTGATTTAGATTTAATCAACGGTTCAGATCTAACCGCATGTCCGCACTTGGGACCCTCCTCGCCTGATCTCTTCCACACACACATATATACACTAATCGAATTTAGGAGAAGAACATAGGATGATAATAAAATCTAATTACAACGTGTGGTGTCAGGTAAAATGTTTACTTTCTAGAAATTAAGCAGTAATATAATACTAACTGAATTTAGGAGAATAGCGGACAAGACAGCAAGCGGATCCCCCTCAACAGTGGGAAGAAATGCAGGTCTTTTCCTGTGTTTTTCAACTTGAAATGTCCCAGTTTGGACAAGCTTGTTGTTATAGGAAAGAGTCCAATGGCCATTGCTGTCTTTGTTGAAGTACAATGCATGGATCATACCTTCACCTTCCACCCACAACTGACTGCTTTTCCCAAATATTGATTCTGATATTTTTAGTCCTCCAAATATCGGGTTTGCTCCTACGGATCATATCATGGCTCCGTTTCAAAAAATTTATAAAGAAGATTTAAAATACATCACCAATCATACCTGCATGATGATGCGAAAAAAAAAAAAAAAAAAACATTATTTGCATACCATTTCTGAGGTAAACACCTTGAGGAAAATCATGTGGAATAATTCCTTGTATATTGTATACAACAATAGCTTCTTCCCTCTCTTCTACCGGAGCGAAGTTAGCCTAATGAACATTGCAAAACATAGTAAACATGTTGTGAAGGTGTCTGAATATATATAATTCATCGGCGCTTGTCACTACTACGCCAAAAATTATAGCGAGTACTGAATTGAAGGTGCGAATTTACTTTTTTATATTTGGACTCAGCCCTCCGAGTCGGCCACCCAACACAAGGCATAATCAATTTTCATAATTATGAGATTAGAAAAGTTGATTAAAATTTCCAAAATTTTCAACCTCTGTTACCACCCATAAAAGTGATCAAAATTTCTGAAAGTCCTAAAGTAGTGAGAAAGTAGTTGGTCAAAACTCAAATTTCTAACCACTTTTAGGTGATTGGAAATCTGGAATTTTTCATATTTTAAGGAGATAGAAGTGAGTATATGTACCTGAGATGGGAGCCAAGGCTGGTCTTTGAATTCATATACCAAATCAACAAATGCATCCAATAACCTCACAGAAGTCTCCTTCAAGGTTGTGGGAACATTGTGCTGCAACTCTCTCAACAATGGCTGTTAATTGTTACATATATATTATTATTAACACACAAATTCAGATATGTATATATAATGCATAGAAACAGATAGAGAGTGTGTGTGTATATATACACAATTACACACCTTGAAAGAAGATGAGAGTAGTGTAGAAATGAGATTGTTAGATTTTTTTGGAATTGAAGAAGATCTCTCTAAGCTGCATCTCATCAATGGAAGTGTTCCAAAGTTACTAGTGCCCATCTTTCTACCTCTCTATCTCTATGATCAAGTCTTTTACTTTCCTTAAGTAGTATGTGTGGGTATATATATAGAATGTTATTTGCAGGGCCGGCTCTGAACATGTGCAAAGTGAGTGATGACACATCACTCATAATTTTTCGGGGTCTAATTTACTAATTATATGTCTATTATTTTGAAAAGTTCACTCCAATCATATTTGCTAAGGACTTGGTTTTATGCCCTCCAAGGATTTCAAAAAGATTAATGATTGTACGGTATATGGTCATGGTAGATTCCAATTGGCACAAGCATTGGCTTCTATGTGGTTGTATAAATGCTACAAATCCAATCTTAATCAACAAAGCTTTCTAATTGCATCAAGCAAGTGGCAACCAACGCCCCTACTTTATTGTCATTTTATCTATATTCTATTATATGATGGCAACTAGATAGTTAATCTCGACCTCAAGCCTTCAAGACTTATTGTCCCAACATATAACGAGTCCATGATAAAAATTCAACAACTCTACTGCCCCAACATGTCTCACTTTTTATTTTTAAATTAACAATTGGAATTTTAAAAATAATAATAATAATTAATTTAGTATGTACTATATCTAGTTGAAATTATTTATAATTAAGAAGTAAACAAGTTGTGTTTGTCTCCATTTAAAGGTGACAATGGAAGACTAACCTTAGGAATATTCGTTATGTGCGTGTTATACACAATGGCATGTTTTTTATGCATAGAATTTGGCATTAAGGGTATATAATACTCTAAACATGCAACATTATTGCGGTTGGTAGTCTAACAAATATCAACTAGGTTCACAGTGCACTATATAGACCCTAGTGCATAATATGTATTTTATGTATGTTGTAAGTTTTTATGTCTTATATTATGAAATTGTATACCTTAAGAATATGAATTATATTGTGTATCTGAAACAAATTGGTAATTGTGTCTTGTTATGAATTTTTGTATCTTGTGTTGTGAAATTTGTACTTATGAACAAAAATTATATATCTAAATCATATTTGAAAAATAAGTAAATATATCACCTGTGTGTGTCTTGTGTTGTGATTTTTTGTGTCTTGTATTATAAAATTCTGTATTTTACGTGAATAAATTTTGCACCTCGTTGTTTCGATTCAGGGTATATAATACTATATGGACTCTGGTCTTCATACAAATTGCCTTATTTGTTCTAGTCTAATCGTGTCATTAAATTGAGATTATTATTGTTAGGAAAGTCTCATTATTTATGAGAATATTAATTCTACAATAAATATGCAAAGATTTATAGTAAAAAGCTCCCTCCAAAAAATAATTCATCCAATCCGTTGAATCATATTTGATTTACGGAAACTCGGAAAGGCAAGCCGTGACCTAAATGTGCGCTCGAGTAAAACTCATTTTCTAACCCTAATCAGCAAAGGACCACTAGAGATAAACCAGTCTAGATTGTCCGATCCATAATTGACCGGTTCAAATCAAGAAGACCAACAAATAAATTTAATTTTTGCCAACATCTTTTTCGGACTCTACACTAGTACTTCCATTAATTAATTAATTAGTTATTTAAAGGTTTGGTAATTAAATATCAATACTTTACATCTGTTCTAAGTTATGAGTTTTTAACGTTTTGTAAGCATTACACTTAACTCATCACAACAATATAAAGTTCTTCGTCTCATCTTCTTTGTAACGTGCCTAGGCTCCAGGAGTCTAGGCCAAAAAAAAAAAGTTATCGGTGTACAATATTATGAAATTAATTGATTGTAACGAACTTTACAAATTACAAAATTCTTTGATTTGTTTTTTTTCTTTTTCTGGACCAAATAGGCATTGATTGTGAACTATAAAAAAAAAATAAAAATTAAAAAAATTGATGACTGATTAATTTTTATTACGAGTCTAAAGTTACGTTGTTACGTTCTCTCAATTTTATTTCTATTTTTTTAATACAAAATGGATGGTGTTCTAAATGAAGAGCTTTGCATGTCACTTATCACAAGCCGCCATTTAAGATAAGATTTAATACAAAATTATTGAGATAATATACCATCTCCGACTCTATCCGGATTTACATTTGATAATAGTCGGATTTGTTCATAAATGAATAGGTAGTAAATGAAGGATTTGGTTGGCTAATAACCTAGAAAAATTAAAATAATGTTGATTAGTATTGAATTGGATGCAGACTAATTCAAATTTGGTACGATTTGTGTTCCTATAATTTTTTCACCATGGAAATTTGAATTCCGCATAAGTCGCCTTACAAAATTTGACTCGGACTCCTTCTGCTCATTTGTAATAACCTATAAACAACATAGGACATGTAATTCCACATCTTATAGTGTTATTAATTGCTCAGCTAATCGATACATTTGTTGAGCTCTATAAAGTTTTTGCTACAAGCCTATATATCAGTTGTTATACCATGCAAGGTGAACCCTAACCGCCTTAACCGTCATTGAATTGTGCATTTTTAATATTAAAATTATGAACATCGAGAATGTAAAATTGTGTTTTTAAGTCAAAACACATGGCAATTGTACTGTAGTATTTGAAAGGAACTTGTGAATACAAAATAATCGATCAATTACATATATGTTAACATGGTGTCTTTGTAGTATAAAATTGTGATTTAAAAAAAAATTGTGAACATTAAATATGTAAATTGTGTATGAATCCAGCATATAAGGTGGACCCAGATCCACAATATAATTTACTTGCAAGTTACGACTACATTAACCACCTAACTTACCAAATATCCCAATGCATTATTCCAGTTTTTGTCATAAACCTCAAATTGGCCTAGCTTAGTCCTCCAACTATTGAAAACTACTAGTTCTCACGGAGAACTAAAAATAAAAATTTTCAATTGTGAAGATTAAAAAATAGTTGAAAGACCAAATATAATCAATTTTAAAAGAACTAAAATAATAAAAGTACAATATTTGAAAAACCAAAACTATAACCTACTCCAATGTTGGATGGATACAAATGAGTTTAAACAAGTTACTTAAGCAAAAATGTTACTTTCTTTCGGTGTCATTAACATGTCAATATCAACATGTTTAAGACCCATACACATTTAAGTATACCAAAAACAAATAAATATTCTAATTATGAACAAATGAAAATTTAAGACTAATGCAAGCATGTTCTGAACATGATGTAACAACAAGATTATGCGAATGGGATGAGACCACCCAACAATCAGCCTACCCAATAACCTTCTACACATCATTTCTGGTATTATATTATGCAAAAGCCATTCTGCTAAGCATTTGTCAGTAAGTAGCAGTTTAGAAAAGGAATCCAACAGATTCTTGCAGTCATTGAGATTCCATTATCTATCTGTCAAGTGCACCAGCTTTAGAAATTAGAAGGTTCAGTTGTCAACTGGGACTGCAAGCTTCTTCTCAGATACTCGGATAGCTTGGCGCTGGCAGCACGCCCTCGATTCAGACACAGGAGATAATCATCGACTGATGAGTATGTGAAAGATGGGTTTAATCGTGTGTTGCTACAAAGCGTATAAGAGATTAACACAACAATGTATATAGTGGCACGTACCTTCCAATTTGCCATGCGTAACAGATGTTATAATCCCACATTCCATGGGTTCACCTCCCGCCTGTAATGATTCTTTGGGTAGGGCCAAATGCGGAGAGTTTGGGAAAACGAGATATACAAACGCTTTCATTTTCTGCCATTTTGAAATGATTGAATTATGATCAGAACATAACCAACATATAGCCTCGTGAAATATCTCAAAATCGCTTCACAAACCACAATTTAAAAAAAGAGAGCAATACCCAAAGCATCAAATCCATACATTGGCCATATTTTCACCATCAAAACAAACACTTTATTAACCAATATAACAGCCTAACAGACTTCATCGTGAAATGAGTAAATGAGAATCTACCTGCTCTTCTAACTTGTCAGGGTCCAGCAGAACATATTTACTCTCTGCCAAGCAGCAACAAATTGCAACTGCAGAAATCCCATTGTGATACATTAGTTCCTCTCTCATATAAGTTTGCATTTAATAATTAATCAAATAACTTAGGAAATACCAGCAAGGTGCTTCAAAGGAATTCCAGCATCTACAAGAGCAGCACATGCTGCATTTATCGCGCAGGGAAGAAGCTTCACAAAATCTCAATCAAGGAATTTTACTCACACAAAGACTTCAAAATTAGAGGATGCAATATATGCAGCATGCACTTTTCAGAAACACAAATGGAAAGTAATTCAACCGATGCTCCCTTACAATTAAGCACTTCAGTCATTTTATTACTTCTATGTTTTTCAAATTAATGCAAGTTTTCCAGATATATGGATCTCTTGAAGAAAATATACTGAAAGCCAGGAAATTCAAGTAGCATGATTTATACAACCAAATAAAAGATCCCCCTCCAAATCATGAATACTAGTGTAATAATAGATAATAAAAAGGTTATAGTCACTATGGATACAGCACCATCATCATTGACAACCTGCATCAGAAGACAGACACATGGTTGGAATTGAAAGGATTTCATTGTAATATGCACATAATATGTCAAATAACTGAAATTCTAAGAAATAACCTATGGGAAGACTTAAACCTGTAATTGTTTGACTTCCATAGCTTAAACAGTGTATGGCATATAAAGCACTTAATAGAATGAAATGCAAAACTTGCATCTCAGGTTTACTAGCTGAATTGAGACAACCTCACCTTTGCAACTCATTTAATTTTATACATTGTGACTTCTTCATAGTGCTAATATGTGGACAAGAGTATTGTTCTTTGGCATTTAAGAGCATTTAAAACCCATTGGGAGGCTGAGGATAGTGGTTATTAACTCGCAATGGATACCTTAAATGGCCACCCCAGCACTAACCAAGAAAATTCTCATCCTCAGCCTCCCAATGGTTTCATCTCCCAACTAATCTAGTAATTTTGACAGAAACTCTAAGCACACCATTTTTTTCTTAAAGTGAAAATGTTAGGGGTTTAATACTGCCTAGCTTGCTGTCAAAGAGAAAATTAGAAGACCCAATACTCCACTAACAATTAGCAAAACTGCAAGGAAAAAATATGACCATATTTATGCAGTTGAGTTCACCAATTATGCAGCACAAAAGTTGTAGATCATACAAATAAAATCTCAATATTTTAAAATAGGTGGATTATATTCATCATTGACACAATTGTAAGTTAATAAGAGTGCCTTTGGCATCAATTTCCACTTCCGTATTTGAGCATCTCACCTGAATTATTACAGATGTTGTAGTATTTGGATGAACCGTCAAAAGGCAAATGCTTTGCAAAGTCCTCTTCACTATCATCTCACACTCCTTCTCATGTTTCCCTAGATGTGAACAATTTTTATCCAAAGGTGAAAGAAAGGAAAAGAATTCCACACTTGTATTATAAAGATCAATGTGAACTCTAGTTTGCAATGCAAGCATAGAAAATCTATACATCTGTATTCTAAATATTAATGTGCTTCCAAATTTGCAATATAATTTTAGATCAATTGATATTTTTAATGATAACATTTCACCTGCCCTAAAAAATATTAAATAAAAAGGTTTTGAAAGATAGGGAACTGAAGAAACAGAAGAAATTGAGTTCCATCTGTTTAATGAAAGCAAACACCCAACATGAATCAAAACAAATATTAGACAATTCATATATGTTTTTTGTGCAAAGGAGACCTACTTAGAATTATATAAATTTTAATATAGCTGAAGACAGTTAAGATTGTCCTGGAAATATGGATTTCAATAAAAAGGAAATCTATTAATTGAAAAAAGAACTTTTTACTCAATAAGAATGACAATGAATTGTTAGAAAGCAGTTAAGTTTCAGTATGCTCACCAATCTGCCCCGTTTTGGGCTTCCAGATGACCTCAATGCAAGCCTTTTCAGGATTTTCGTTCTTCTTTGTCCCAGCCTTGGGTCCATAAACTGCGGCCAGAACTTTTGTCTCTCCTAAAGCAGTCCAGTACAAAACAATTCAACTTATCAATTCCACACTAGAACCCAACTAAAATAAACAACAATCCAATAAACAAGCATATGAACAGAGGAATCTTGTCAAGAACCCCCACACTCAAAGCATGGTAAGCCTTGCAGAAAATGGTCATAATGTTTGTGACAAATGTTCATTGCTACCACAAAATGTTAACCAATTTAAAGTTCACGACATTTTATATGAATTGCATACCAAATGTTGCAATTGTGTAAATAGTGTTCATCCAAACTCAAATAGCTATGTGACTATGGGGCTCATTGTATACTAATTGATATAAATCACCCAGCAACCATTTTAAAGAACTCATGTTCCATAACACTCAGATTATATATACTCTAAACGCACAAATAACAAAGATACTGAGGAAGAGTATAAATCTGTAAGAAAATCAAATACATTCCTTTTCTATTTTCACAGCTTTTTTAGAAGCACAGGTAAAAAAAAAAAACGAAATTCTGGAAAATAAAAATCAGGAGCACAAATTCATTAATTGCCAGAACTGCCAAGAATTATAGAATTGATGGGGGGTTTAGCAATAAATTAAGCTGAGGATTCGATTAATGATTAAAAATCTCGCAGTCACTCGAGCAGACAACCTGTATAATGGCTGCAAATTAGGGAAAAAGGTTTGAAATATATACCTTGGGACCAGCTGGCGGAGCCATGGGCACGGTTGAGGACGCCGCGGGAGCAAGCCAGCGGCCTGAGCTGGTTCGCCGTTCGACCATCAGCTCTGTCTATCTCCATCTCGAGAAGGTAGTGGAAGTGTGAAATTCTGAATTTAAGTGTTAATAGTTCGAGGTTTAGCTAGGGTTTAGTCAGAGCTTTGGACAAAGGACAGGAGGGAAGAGTTTAAACAAAAGAGAAAAATAAAAAAGAAAAAAATGTCAAATAGGCTTATATATTGATTTGAGACATGTCAAATAGACAATGTAGGACAATGTAATAGTACCATCAACTTTTTTTTAAAGAGTAAGCTTTTATGAAAACACGAGATGAGTGATTATTGCGTGGACTATGGTCTATACAGTTATGTGGATCAATTCAAAATAACGACGTCTCCTCATTAGAGGAGACGTTGTCGTTAATTGCATAACATGGGTCGTTCAACATCAGGAACACATCGTGATCTACACCAAAAAATAATATAAATTAAATAAACTTTCTATTAACTATATAATTATATTAATATTTATATAAAGTTATAATTAATCATATAATTAAAACTTGTAAACATAATATGAATAATTTATCTATATATATTACGCAGTACTCCGTATAATTTACTCCATTCAAAACTCTTAAACTGGTTAAAATATTCAACTAAGTCCTAAATTAACTTGTGTCATTGGACAATCATGATTGTTCGTGGAAGAAGATAATCATTGGCTATCGAATCTCATCTGTGGCTATATTAAAAATAATAATAATAATAATAATATAATACATAACTAAAAACAAAAACAAAACAAAAAAAAAACAAACAAATTGTAAATAAGTTATAGATGGTTTGGGAAATTGGAATACTATACAATGGAAACATTATGCCAAGTAACAAGTATAATAATTTTGGCATACCTTACGTAAATTATTCCAAAGATTACAAGCAGGTCGGCGGGCTAAACCAATCAGCTCGCCAACCCATTTAATTTTTTTAAAATATCTTTTCTTAGTGTTATAACATATAAATAAACTTTGACTTAGGAGGTTAAATACAAGCAAAGAAGGCTAGCCACAGTTGTAGTCACGCCCGTAGTTAGAAACACGTACCCACTGGAATGTGGCCACGGGAATGGCCACGGGCGTGGCCACTCCCGTGGCTACTTGCAGGGAGAAATTCTGCGCAACTATTTCGACTTCTAGACTATTTTTCACCCCTAAAACATTTGAATTAGCGTTTGTGGTCTTCATCAAAGTTGTATCTCTTCAAGTTAGCTTTTCAATGTCATAAAAATTACTTGATTTGGACATTCCTACGTAGAGATATGGCCAAAATACCGAGTAGTGGACGATTTGTGCGAGAATTTCAACTTCTTGCTCTTTTGCTCCACTTTTGCCTTTGTTTGTCCAAATGACCAATACCATTAAAAACACTACAATTTGGCTCTCTAAGAGGTGTTGCCCCATCTTCATAGCTTCTCATTGATTCCCAATGACTCTACATGCACCCAAAATGCTCCAAAAATCACTCAATTGATCTAAATCACCAAGAATTACACCTAAACGCACAAATGAATCAAATGAGAAATATTTTAGGCAAAATTATAACAAATGACAAAGAAAATAAGCTTAAATGTAAGGTGAAACTATGAACATTTTAACACTTATCATATGTGTCCTTAAATGAACAAGATCATATATATATATTATAATTATTTGTATTATGCACAAATGATGATTTTGTTTTGTCAAGCATCAAGTGAGAATAGTGATTTTTCTATTTTTAAAATTTTATCAATTTGATCTTTTAAACGTTTAATTGATAAAATTTTAAATAATTAGAATTAAATTAGTTGAAATTGAATACTAGAAACTACATTCACAATTGAAAACCATTTGAGGAATCAAAATGATAATTTTATTTTAAAAAAAAAATATAAATTAATGGCTGCTATACCTTGTTTGGTCCTACACACTTTCCTAGAAATTATGTTGCATTTAATGTGTTAAGTAAGTATACGTGCATCGGTGCATTGAATGCGATCTGTGAACTGTGAAGTCCCACCAACAATTAGGTTCAATGAGAATATGAGATCAGCTAATTCCGCTGCTAGCAGCGGCGGCCGCAGCCCAACATACCTTTTAGTATCTTTTTTGTTATATATAAATTTTTTTACTAAATTATCAACAATATATTATGGAGTAGAGACAAATATGCAACCACCAAATAACACATTAATATGTAATAATTAATAAATGTTATATATATAAATCAAATGAGGACCTATAGTTAGGTGAGGACCCTGTGGACTTATCTGATCCTTTGATTTAAATAATTCAATGATTGTGATTAATTATAAAAGTTATACCCCTCATTTATGTCCGTTTTTTCCGTTAAGTTTTTTTGTACATTATGCTATAAAAGTTGTACTACATAATATTTTGGACAAATATACCCCTACCGTTATAACTTCCGTTATCTTTTCCACTATTGTTACTATGCACATGCATCCACCATATATTTTATCATCTTCTTCAATAATAATAATAATAATATATACATATTAAATATTAGAATTATATGTTAGTTATTTTTTAAAATATAAATATCCAATTTATAAAAATATTTTACATTATTATTATTATTATTATTATTATATTATATTATTATTATTATTATTATTATTATTTACTATATTAAAATTTAAATAAATTTAAAATTTTAATACAAAATACTAATATTGGGCACCTATTTTTTGCACATCGCGCATAAGAAAAACTAGTATATATATATATATATATATATATATAAAGAATTCAATTCCCGTGCGGTTGGGTGTGTCATGTGCGGTTGTACGGTTAAATTGGAGTCATTGATCTTGTCTAAATCAACATCCAGGATTAACAATAGTTTAAATAAAGCAATGAAAATTTGGTCTTTCTGCATCTAGGTCAAATTCATGTAGATCTTTAATGGTGACTATCTTCTCCAAAAAGTTTGTGGATCCCTCCTTAGACTTCTTGAAGAGACAAGACACCATTTCACTCACTCCTTTTGTCTCAAAAAGCAGCTTGGTCATAGGGTTTTGAAAAAATGAGTCTTTTATAGTGGAGGCCAAATAGGGGTAAAATAGGAAATTTTGCAGAGTTGAAATTCTGCACAGTATTGGATTCTCGACGCGTCGAGCCTTGAATTTCTCTCAAATGATCGCGTACTGGACACTCTCGACGTGTCGAGCCTTGACCTCGGCTCAGACAATGCACACTGGAATATTTCGACGCGTCAAGCCTTCAAACTCAACATTCTTCATCCTTTTTTACTCCAAGCATGCCTGAAAATGTTCTGTTGCTTTTGTATTTGATCTACAATGATTTCGAAATACTAACAAACACCATAAAAAGCACTCAAATCAAGAATGAAACCATGTCTACACGAGAAAGCAAGGAAATATGCATTGAAGAAGGTTCAAATGCGGATGGTGCACCCCAGGTGCGAAGGTGTAATGAGATGAAGACCATTGATCTTGCCTAGATCAACGTCCAGGATTAACAATGGTTTAAAAAAAACACGATTGCAATCCGATCATTTTCAATATGAGTCAAACTTAAAGTGCTAGGTTTTGTGCTTAAGGTGCGTCGTCTTCCTTCTTAAGGTGCATTGGTTCTGTGCTTAAGATGTGTCACTTATGTAGTTGAGAACTTAAGGTGTGTAGGCTTTGTGCTTTAGGTGCGTCAGTTTTGTGCTTAAAGTGCGTCGTGTTCCTTTTTAAAGTGCATGATTTCTATGCTTTAAGGTGCGTCGCTTATTCAGTTTTAGAACTTAAGGTGCGTTTTTTGTTGAAACTTAAGGTGTGTCGTTCTAAATCTTTAGGTGCGTCTTTCTATAGCTTAATGTGCATCATTTCAACACTTAAAGATGCGCTATTTTAACATTTAAAGTGCGTAAGTTATAAACTTAAGGTGCATTTGTTCTACGCTTAAGGTTGTCATTTTTATACATAATGTTTTGTGCTTTAGGTGCGTCAGTTGAGAACTTAAGTTCAAATTCGAAATAGTTATAACTAGTGGTTTGTATTTGGGCTCAAATTTGATCAAATTTAAAGTTTTAGGCTCGAGTTTAACTCGAGAGCATCTACTACCCGAAGGTGTGCACAAGATAAACCCCTTGTGACTCTAGTTGCAAAGAACCACAAGAAGGTAACACATTCTAGATTGTCCATAGCTAACCGGCTCAAATCAAGAAGATCAATATATAGGTCACTTCCACGGAAAAGCAAACTTAAAACCGTGTAGTTACACCAACTGTTCAACCAATATAATTGGAGTTGCTCCTTAATTTTCATAAGGATCAAATTTAGTTGAATTGATTCAAATTGGCTCAATTGAGCTTGAGTTTGAAGTTTGAACTATATATATATAGAGAGAGATTGAGATTTGATAACTCATGAGTAACAAATTTTAAATTTGATCTTAATTCGAATTTGAAATTGGCCGAACTCAAATTAAACCTTGATCAAATATCTAGCAAATAGCTTGAATTTGTTTGCACCCCTAATTCTATAGGACAAAATTGTAACACTTAATCTTATCTTGTTATGTTAGACAAGATAAATATTAAAATTACTCTTCGAGAAAAAATCTAATTATTTTTATACGAGTATTTAATAAAAAAAAAAAAAAAGAAAGATGTGGATTACTAATTCAAGCACAATGTTTTATCTATTTCCATTTTTAGTAGCCTCTGCCTAGGGGTGAGCATCGGTCGGTTTCGGTCGGTTTTCGGTTAATAACCGAAATAACCGAAATTTTAACCGACCCTTCATAACCGACCGAAAACCGACCGATGAACATTCATAACCGATATAACCGAAACCGACGGTTTTCGGTCGGTTTCGGTCGGTTAAATATAACCGAATTTTTTTAGTAAAATAGTTAAATTTATTTGACTAATGCTAAAAACTACATTATTGTAGGAAAAAAACAATATCTTAATATTTATAATCAATTAAAATTAATGTTCTCAAGTACAATAGTAGTTTTGTGAGATAAAAATGAACTATATTTATACATTATATGGTTAACAAATGTCATGCAATCCAATACTACCTATTAGCTTATATAAATCAATATATATATACATATTCTGCATGCAATATGTACGTAATGTGTACATAAATTAAATAGTATTGCATATCCATGATTACAGCATATATATATATGTACACGCAGTATAGTGTACATATATATTGTCATATTGATCTGTACGTATAGTAATGTACATACTTTCATATATATATATATATATATATATATATATATATATGATTATAAAAATATTATGGACTTGTAAAATGTAAATGGGATGAGGTTATATATTTTTTTCTTTAGATTAATCTTCGGTTTTTCGGTTTTCTCTTGAAAAACCGATAACCGACCGAAAAACCGAAATAACCGAATTTTTTTGACCTTAATAACCGAAACCGAACCGAAAACCGAAATATTCAGTCGGTTCGATTTTCGGTCGTCGGTTTTTCGGTCGGTCCGGTTTTTTTGCTCACCCCTACCTCTGCCCCACTTAAGTTCCTTTCTTTAAATCACTATCCCCCCAAACCCCAAGAAGAAATCAAGAAAATGGAAATTAGGGCATCAATGAATTACATAAGCAGAGCCGCTATCATCAATTATGCTGAAAAGCCAGCAATAATGGGTGGGGCATTTCTGAAATATCTCCAACAACTACATGGGCATATTTGTCTCAATAATTTAGGCCACCTCAGACCTCTTCCTTCCTCACTTTTCCTTTTCTTCTGAGAAGACAACAAGAATCCATTTTTACACTCAGCCATGGTTGCACCCTCCAACCCCTTACAGGTATCTCAAACATATATGTATATATATGTCTGCATGTATATATGGCTGTATGTATGGATTAGTGGTTGTATATCTGTCAGTGTATATATAAATCTGGGTATATGGACTGAGTAGTGATGCTCTGTTTGGCATGTGGGGAAAGTGCAATTTTTTTTTTTTTTTTTTTTAAAGTCAATTTAATTGAATCTTTTTTCCAACCAATTTTTGTTTTGACTAAAATAAGAAGAAGCTGGCAGAGCCCCCAAGTTTTTTAGATTCTTTGTGTTTCTTGAGCTGCCCAAACGCTGCCTAAACTGATTCTTGATCTGGTGATTGGTGCAAGAAATTCTTATCTTTGAAGGAAGTTCATTGCATGTCAGTTCTACTTCTCTTCACCAATTTCATCTAGCTTATTAGATTATTATTAGTACTTTGCTTGTTTAATTATTTTGTGAATTTGGGGTTCTTGAATTATTATTAATCCACTCTTGATTGTTGATTGAATGAGTTGATGATTAGCTATTTGAAGTAGTGGCTTTCTAATTTCTTTTCTTTAATGCCCTTTTGGGTCAATTGGGTGTCATTTCACTTATATGGGTTATGTTATGTAGATTTGGAAGTTTGTATTGCATTGACATTGGATTCAACAATGAATAGATGTGAAAAGTTAGAAGAATGCTGAGTTGGAAAACTGCAATTTTTTTTTGCCAGGGATAGTAGTGTTCTTCTTGTTCACCAAATTGCTTGTTTCAGGAACCAGGATGGTTACTGGATTTCGATGTACGAATGTATTGGAGAGTAGAAGGGCTATATGGTTTGCTGCATTGGTTTTTGCCTCGGTTGTATTGATTCAGATTTTGGGTCATCCATATGGTTATATTTTGCCATCTTTATTCTCTGCAACCGTGGGTGGGGAACCACCGCTTGGCAGCTTCCAAATGCGGAGTTCAACTGGTAATTCCAGTGTGTCGGGGAACCTTACACATACGGAGGTTTGGAACACCACTGGCTCTGATGTGACTGATAATGTAACTACCGTAACTGACCCCTCTCGTGGAAAGGATGGAGATGTTGAAGAGTCTTCTGAGTCGGATGATATTGACCCCGAGAATGAACTTCCCTCGAAGGATTTTGATTTGAGTAACAATTCACCGGTAGCTGTTTCGGGAAGAAATGATAGCTTTCAACCAGAGACGATATCCAATATCCCGGGATCAAATATGAGGTCTGAAAATACTTCTTCACCAGATAGAAACACGGGAAGTTATATTGGTCCAGCATTGGGGAAAAATGGGACCATGGGCACGAGCCCTGCTATCCCCTCTGTTGTGTCTCCACCATTAGTTCTACCACCACCGTTGACACCCCGTTCTGATGTGCACACAAATTCAAAAGCTCCCGCAACATCTCCCGATCAAAATAAAGATTCTACACTCCAGAACAATGAAAAGCCTCGGCTGCCACAGAGTGGCACTCCTTCTACAGTCAATCGTTCTCCCATTACCAGCATTCCAGCCGAGGCAGATCGTGTAGTGTCAATAGCTGAAATGAATGTTTTGTTACAACAAAGTCGCACTTCATTTCGCTCAGTGGTATGAACAAAAGTGCTTTCATTTCCCATATCACCACGGGGAATGAGTTTAATTGGCCCCTCTCTAATATTTTGGTTTTTAATTTTTTGTTTTTTTTAGAAACCACGGTGGTCATCACCAACAGATGAAGACATCCTACATGCAAAAGCTCGGATTGAGGATGCACCTCTAGTAGGCGATGCTCCTGGCTTATATGCTCCTCTATATAGAAATTTATCCATGTTTAAAAGGTAAGTATATATGATTATCTTCATTTTCCAATTATATTGGCCTCTTTGGTTATGAAGCATATATTTCACTTATAAGAAGTGTTTCAACTTCTATATTATTCCTATAATGCACCGAACATGAGTTGATAAACTTTCTTTAAAAATTGTGCTAAAACGAGCATCTGTGATTTCTTGCTTTGCTGACAGAATATATATGTTTGATGCAGGAGCTATGAATTGATGGAGCAGACTCTAAAGGTCTACGTTTACGGTGAAGGAAAAAGACCTATATTTCACACGCCTATTCTTAAAGGAATATATGCTTCCGAGGGCTGGTTCATGAAGTTGCTGAAATCAAGCAAACAATTTGTGACGAAAAATCCAAAGAAGGCTCACCTGTTTTACTTACCTTTTAGTTCCCGAATGTTGGAGGAGACTTTATATGTTACCGATTCTCATGATCGTAAACCGCTTATCAAATGCTTGAGTGATTACCTTAACGGGCTCATTCAAAAGCACAATTTTTGGAACAGAACTATTGGAGCCGACCATTTTCTTGTTGCCTGCCATGACTGGGTATGTTTTAAACTTTACCGTGTTTACTTGCTGATCTGTGTGTTTCTTCTATGATGTTTTGCTCCGATCCTTTCGAGACCAATGAAACATTGGAATTTGGAAGGAGCTTTAGTTTTATTTATTCTCTCGTTTGAAGAAATTAAAGCTGATTGTTTATGCAAGATTTACGACATTAAAGATTCTTGGCTGGTTAGTTTTTCCTAGTTGTATATATGACAACTTTACTATTTTCAGGCCCCTTCGGAAACGAAGCGACTAATGGCAAATTGCATCAGAGCTTTGTGCAATTCGGATGTTGCGAAAGAAGGTTTCCAGTTCGGGAAAGATGCATCTCTTCCAGAAACGTTTGTGAAATCGCCAAAGAGACCCCTTAGAGAAATCGGCGGGAAACCACTTTCCGAGCGGCATAACCTCGCCTTCTTCGCGGGGAACATGCACGGTTATCTCCGCCCTATTCTGCTCCAGCACTGGGAGAACAAAGATCCCGACATGAAAATCTTCGGTCACATAGGCACAGCGGCCTACGTTAGCTACATGAAGAGCAGCAAGTACTGCATTTGTGCAAAGGGGTATGAAGTCAACAGCCCCCGCGTGGTGGAGGCCCTCTTCTACGAGTGCGTCCCCGTGATCATATCAGATAACTTCGTGCCCCCGTTTTTCGAGACGCTGAACTGGGAGTCCTTCGCCGTTTTTGTCCCGGAGAAGGATATTCCAGACTTGAAGAGCATCCTCAAATCTATCCCCGACAGAAGATTTCGGGAGATGCACCAAAGGGTTAAGCTCGTGCAACAGCATTTCCTATGGCATAAGAAACCCGTGAAATATGACGCCTTCCACATGATACTGCATTCGGTGTGGCACAACAGAGTTTTCGGGATAAAAACCAGATGATAAATGACATATATATACATGTGTTGTATATCCTGTGCATAAGAATTGTCTTTAGAGGAGCTATACTGCCAGGATTTTCAAATTTTCCTGGAAAAGAATGTTGTAGATTACCTTTTAGAGAGCATCTGATTTGTTTTCTGTACAAAGATAATGTGGTATATAGTTGTTTTTTGATGATTCATTGTTTTTGTTACCATATCTTCATTGTTTTCTGTAAGATGATAACTTTTTATCAGATTTGGTCTCTAAACCTAACTCATACTATGTAGATAATTGTTTTGATGATCTAAACATAACTGTCTGATGTCGTAAATGTCGTGTATTTTGTAAAGTTGTACTTTATGCTTTACAAGTTGTACTCTTTCTGTCTGTATCTTTAATAAAGTATGAGATGTAATTTTGCAACGTGACATTGTAAGCATGTAACACTTAATTAAGGATTTTCAGTGACAAAATATGATGGTAAAAGAGAAATGGGACAAGAAGACAAAGAAAAAAGGTTTTGTGGTGTTTATGCAAATAACGAAATCCTCTAACCACCGACTAACTACTTTACACACACATTTTCTTGAATTTCTTATCCCATGTCCCAAGACCAAAACAAATAAACTAATACAGACACTTTTCCCATTGAATCTGGAAGCTTAACGTTTCTAATCCATGATTTAATCATTCAACCTTAATTTTTGTTTTTGTTTTTTTTTTTTTTAATCGTTAAAACCCAGTTTGAGATCTTCACAATTCCATGCACAAAAATTCACTTGTGAGCTGTTCATCATGCCAGGATTAAAGAATTCCCATCAAGATTCCATTTTTTCTGTTTCTTGGTAAGTGATCATTATTACCCAGTTTTTTTCTTTTCTTTTTTTTAGCAGAAATTGTGCTGTTTGATCACATTTATCTCTGTTCATGAACGTACAGATGGAGATGGATGCTAACTGAGAAAATATTTTCTGTTGATCAATGTGGTTCAGTGGTGTAACCATTAGATAAGTCATCTGTGCAATATGGATCAAAGATCTCGATTTATATGCCTAAATCAAACAGATTCCAGGAAATTGCTGTTCTTACTAGGAATAGCATTTGGTTTGGTTATGGTTTTGCAGTTTTTTGAACTCCCATATGATACTATGTTGTCTTCATTGCTGTCTGTTGGGAAAGTATCATTTGCTGGAAAAAATGTCTCTTCTGAAAGCAGTGATGAGAAAAGAGACATTTCATTATCTGGTTATAGCCTTGAGAAAAATGATTCTTTTTCACTTTCTGATCAAAATGTGAGTTCAAGTTCCCCTTCAATGGCCTTAACACCTTCTTATACTGTACCCTTCTCTCCCAGAAGCTTCAATTCGAACTCAATTGCCCCCACAGCTTCAATGGGTGGATATATTGTTAAGCAGAGATTGCCTCAAAGTAATCTCAGTGCATATAATCAGCCTGGCAATTCATCGGTAAAGGGAAACCTCGAAACGCCAGTTTATTCGATATCTGAGATGAATAAGTTGTTGCAGCAAAGATACGCTTTCCCTCAGTCATCAGTATGTGAATTCCCCATATATCTGTTTGTAACCGAGTATCGAGTTCAGATAAGAATTGTATATCCCTTCACTAATCTGCATTTCCTTTCTGTTAATTGCAGATATCGAGATGGCACTCGAACATTGATGATGAACTGCTTCAAGCAAAGGCAGAGATTATGAATGCTCCTATTCGCCCCGATGGAGATCTCTACGGACCTTTATACCACAACGTCTCGATGTTCAAAAGGCACTGCTCATAACATCCATCTGGTCATTCTTCTCTTCGATTTATCTGTTATAAGTATCCGATGGCATACTAATTCTGTACCAAATTAGCATACTTGCCTTGATGCTTTCGTTTCATAATTCTGTCTTTTAGTCCTTAAATTCATTAGTTTTCTTGTTCTGTAAAGCGATTCGTTAGGCTTAATAGAGGCATAGGACATAAGAGATGAAGAAATCATGTCTAATTCTGAAATGAATTTTTAACATTGATAAGATGTGTGCTTCTTGTTGTGTTTCTAAATGAACACAATTTTGCAGGAGCTATGAGCTAATGGAGCAAAAGCTTAAAGTGTATATCTACATGGATGGGCAAGAGCCAATCTTCCATTCTTCGATACTCGAGGGAATATACGCTTCAGAGGGATGGTTCTTGAGGCTATTAGAAGCCAACAGGCATTTTGTCACAGAAGTTGCAAGTGAAGCACACTTGTTTTTCTTGCCTTTCAGTTCAAGGCTGCTCGAGCTGACACTTTATGTGCCGCATTCTCATAGTCGCCAAAACCTTATAGATTACATGAAGAACTACGTGGACTTGCTTATTCGGAAGTACCCTTTCTGGAACAGGACTAATGGAGAAGATCATTTTCTCGCTGCTTGCCATGATTGGGTATGTTAGTATGTACAACATACTTTTTTTTTTGAATACTACTGACTCTATTACAATGCAGTATATGTTCATAACTACTTTATTGCATAAAATTCATGTTTTTGATGCCATTACGAATTATGTTTTCGTTTCGTGGCTCTGATGAAACATTATTACTTTTACAGGCCCCGGCTGAAACGAGAGGCAAAATGCTGAATTGCATAAGGGGGCTCTGCAATGCTGATATAAGAACTGGCTTTGTTATAGGAAAGGATGTGTCATTGCCAACAACCTATGTTCGTTCATCGAGGAATCCTCGCAGTGATATTGGTGGCGAGCCTTCGTCCAGGAGGCCTATCCTGGCCTTCTTTGCTGGTTACATGCACGGGAGAGTGCGCCCATTGCTAGTCAAGCACTGGGGGAAAGACCCCGACATGAAAATAGTTGATCGGTTGCCTCGTGTCAAAGGTAATAAGAATTATGTAGAGCTTATGAAGAGCAGCAAGTATTGTATATGTGCGAGGGGATTTGCAGTCCACAGCCCGCGAGTTGTGGAGTCCATTTTCTATGAATGTGTTCCGGTTATAGTTTCTGACAACTATGTGCCTCCGTTTCTTGAGGTTCTGAACTGGGAATCGTTCGCTGTTTTCATCTTGGAGAAGGATGTTCCGAATATGAAGAGCATTCTCCTTTCGATCCCCGAGGAAAAGTATCTCGAGATGAAAAGAGCAGTCAAGGAGGTGCAGAAACACTTCCTTTGGCATGATGAGCCTGCAAAATATGATCTGTTCCATATGATTCTTCACTCGGTTTGGTACAACAGAGTTTTTCGTACGAGATCCTCCTGAAATATTAGGATTATAGGACATATAGGGAACATATAAGAAAATTGGCAAATCTGATTCTTCATACTATTAGAAGGCTATTGAGTTCATATTTGTTTGCTTTGCATTTGCTAATGCTGAATTAGAGGGCAGACGAGGGCTAGCATGATCGAGAAGAGCCTGTCAACGTAGCCATAGACGACTGCCTAACAAACCAATTACCGGGTTTTGATAGCTAGAACGATTGCTGCAATGCTGACAACCGTTAGTAGGGCGTTAGGCAAGTCATCCTTGGCTACAAAACGAGGCATTTCTCTTCATGAGAGGCCTCTCTACCATTTTAGCCATTCATCGTTTCCTAATACCGTGTAGATTGTTGCTGTTTTAGTGGAGAGAAGAGGACTGGCATGATCGAGAAGAGCCTATCGGGTAGCCAAGGACAACTGCCTAGCAAACCAAACACGCGTTTTGGAAGAGCGCTAAGCGCTAGGCGCTAGGCAAGTCATCCTTGGCTACTAAACGAGGCGTTTCTCGTCATGCAAGGCCACTACTCTTTCTTCTTGTTATCCCTTCACCATTTTGTGTTCTGATGGAAAATTGTTGCAGAGAACTGTATTTATAGTGATCTGAAAACTGACACTTCAGCCAAGTTGACTACTTTTCTGCTCTTATCATCTCTGCACATGCTGTAATTCCATATCAATGAATATATGCCTTCAAGTTGAGCTCTGCAATGGGCATATCGAGCGCGTGCTCACGAAAAACAATTGACATTTTTGCGTTGAAATCTGTTAAGAATCTCATATTGCAAATATAATAGAGAACATATGAGTTTATAAGGTCATGTGTTCGATTAACTAATTGTTTAGATTCAGTCTTTTAGTGTAGTTTGACCCACATGCATTATAGCTCTGTTGAGTGACCTTGACCTGAAGCAGATAGCTTAGACACACACAAATATCTCATAAATGGCAAAAAACAATGGAAGGTTGTATATAATATATATCATGAGTTCTAGCTCACTAGGCTTGTTGAATCTTTGAAAGTTCATCACATTTGTGAAGGATGTTCACTGTAATTGCTATGGATTTTCATCATGCTCATTGTTTTTTTTTTTTTTTTTTTAAAGTAATTATTTGTTTGGTGTTTTTACAGTAATGTTTCACAACCTTTGTGAATAATGTTTATTGGTAGTCATATTACTGTGTGAGATGAGGTTCATATTATCTTCACTTTGGTTCATTATATTCCCCACAAAATGCTTCTTTGCATTCTTCAATAAGCATTTATGAATTATGAGTTGACATTCCCCATTCCTTCTTCCCCCATTCCTTCAACTATGGATAAGGGATATATTCCTGCTTGGACATAGATTGCAGGACCAAGAATAATTTACAGACAAGGCAACTTTGGCTTTGCCTCAAAACTTGGGTCGGATTTTGGGTAATCCCAATCAGATTGGTCATATTGTTAAATTGGTAAGCATAAGGTTACAAATTCAACTTCTAATATGTGCGACTTATTGATCTTTTTTATTTGAGCCGGTCGGCTATGGATAACTTAGGCATAGTTATCTCTTTGTGGTTGTTTGACGGCTAGGGTATAAGGCAGGATTTACTCCGTGCACACCCTCGAATAGTGATGGGCTTCATGAAGAAAAGAGTGTGCTTACTAGCCTAAAATGACTTTACCGGCAAATTATTGTGTGGACCATGGTTCGCATAGTTGTGTGGACCATGAATATAAGGTACATTTTTATTATTCAAAAGGTACATTATTTTTGGGCAAATTATATCGTGGACTATGATCATAATTGATACTGCAGTTGTGTTGAACGGATACTGCAGTTGTGTTGAAAAGATACTGTAGTTGTGTTGAAAGGAAACTGTAGTTGCACGGAACAGAGCCCGTTTATCCGTTCCACACAATTGCAGTATCTGTTCAACACAACTGCAGTATCTTTTCAACACAACTGCAGTATCCGTTCAACACAACTGCAGTTCCAGATGAATGACACGGCCTCCATTCCGCACAACTGCAGTTCCTTTTCAATACAACTGCAATATCCTTTCAACACAACTACAATATCCTTTCAACACAACTACACTACTACAGTATCAACCATGACCCATGGTCCACAGTATAAGTACTGTTATTTTTGTATTGAAGGTACATTATTTCATTGTATATATAAATAATATATTTTCAGTACTTAAATAGTATACCTTAAAATAATATACTTTATGTAAAAAAATAATGTACTTTTAGTATATTAAAAATGTAGTTTTTATTTATGGTCCACACAGCTGTGTGGACCATGGTCCCTACAATAATGATTGGACAGGGTAAATTCTACCAAAAGTTTAAACTACACAACTTTGGAGTTCGTTTTCATGTAGTGATTTTTTTTTTTTTTTGAATACTACTAACTCTATTACAAATTTACAATGCAGTATCTGTTCATAACTACTTTCTCAACCTATTGAAGCACAAGGGTTTGATGTCACTGGACCACAAGGTCCTTGACTACTTCTAAATTTTATTTCACAAAAATAGGGTAATGATGGTTTGAGTGGAAAATTGGTCGAGATGTTGGGAAATAATTTAGCACAATATTAAATTTTTGCTAGCCAAACAAGATATTACAAATTAAAAGTGTATGTCAAGAAATAGTCTACCTTTACTCTTCAATACAATATTACGATGATACACATAACTTTATATATATATATATATAGAGTTTTTTCCCAAAATGGTCCCTCGACTATTGCTCATTCTCAATTTTGTATTTCGACTTTCAATTGCACCTAATGTGGTCCCTCGACTTTCAAAAACTCACCCAATTTGGTCCTCCGTTACATATTCCGTCAAATCAGTGTTAAAATGGAGGGCATTTTCGTCCATTACCTATTGTTAGCCTAATAAACATTGAGAAATAGTTGAATGACCAATTTGAGAATAGTTAAGGGACCATTTTGGGAAAAACTATTTTATTTATTTCATTTTTGTTTATTTTCATTTTTTAGACTCTATAAAATTAGAATTTCTATACATTTTTTTCTTACAAATATAAATAGTTAAAATCGTGCAATCCATCCTAAATTTTTTTAACTTTTTTACAAAGTATTCCTATGCAGATTTACAATAAGTTTCGTAAATTTTATAAATACTCATTTTTTAAGCACCGATTAAAATAATTCTTAGTCATATCCGTAGTACTAAATATATTACTTTGGATTTTTTTTATAAATAAGATATAATATTATTAAACTCAAATAATTAAAAATAATGTGCCCACAGCACAAAAGATTTTATGATTGACTTAAAAATTAACTATAAATTTTATTGTTGAATACAAATTGACAATTATTAAACATTATTTATAATAATTATTGTGTCCCGTGTAATATACTAAAATTATTAGGTAGAATTTTTATAATTAAGGTATAATTTAATTAAATCAAAATTATTTAAAATAATGTGTCCACATTACAAAATAAATTATACTTGCCTTAATAATTAATAAAAAAAAACATATAAAAGATGTCATACAATATCTTAAATAATGTAAATTATTATAAAATTTAATAATTACTTCGAAATCAAATACAGAAAATATTGCAGGAAACATTGACGAGATTTTACTTTTCGGCTCACCTGAGAAGTTTACTAGAAAAACTTACCTTTTGGTCCAATATTTTCCCTACATTTTACACTCTTTGGGTGTCTACGCTTGAAAAAAATATATTATTTTCAATGGTAAAAGTAATATTTAATGTGATACATAGTGATTGATTGTCTATGAACATAAAAAAAAAGTATATGGGTATTTATGAAATTTACGGAACTTATTGTAAAACTTCATAGGAATAGTTTGTATATT
>CM008340.1:40788545-40800478 GCA_002525835.2 Ipomoea batatas | reverse complement strand
AATTTATTTAGATTACAGCTGTTTTAGCGGAGGAGAAGCTAAGGTTGTCCCTTGAACCATATGATGATGAGTTGATGTTATCCAAAAGAATTTATTATTGCTGCAGAAGAAGTTATTATGAGTGATTGACTTTTGGTTAGTGTTAAGGCATTTACCGTACTATCATTTTCTGGTAAACAATGAATGTATTATTTGTGTTTCTGACATGAAAAAATGTTCAATTTCAAGGGGACCCCTTCACTCTTCTTCCATTCTACTGTTATAGTTGTGGCACACAGTTTCAATGGTCTTCAAAACATTCTATTTCATGTAATCATGTCTACAGATTAATTCTTTCATGTGTGTATATATGGGGAAAAATCATTATAGTTGTTTCTGTGAAAAATGAGAATAAATTTCATACCGATATCTAAGAAAGGAACAGATGGCGGTTAAAAACAAAGGGTGGTGGCATTTTTACGGTATAAACAAATGCGTATTTATTCCAAAACAATGCATATTTAGATTCCTGTGTGTTCGGATTGTGTGTATTTAGTCTAAAACAATAGACTAATGGGGTTTATTAATATTTTTCACATCACGCCCTATTTTTTTTGTTCTCAAAAAGTTGGATCCCCAATCCCAAGAGCCCTGATGTAGTAAATACGGGGCGGATTGCGAATACACACTAGGTGTTCGGACCGGACTTTGGTTCTTGTGTGATTTGCTTGTTGGTTTAAGATTTAGAGCTCGGGGCATGTGACAGTGGGTGACAGTGGGTAAGAGACTTTCGAGATTTGCCTTAGCTTCTAGAAGTAGCTAAAAGTCTCCTTCTCCGGAATAAATACGGTATTTATAAGGCAGAGGAGGGGGCAGGTTTCAGCCTTGCGACATGTAGCTCGCCGTGCAAAACTAAGTCGGTAGGTCGATCCCGATCTGATTAGGGCGGGGCGCGACGACTACTAGAGTTCTTACACATCTGTAGTCCCCTCGCGGGGGTCAGTAAAGGTTGGCCCGGGCTCCTGTCCCACGATAGGCCCGCACCCAATCACCACCCACGCACGGGTATCAAGGAATAATCCCCATCAGACCCCTCACTCCCTGGCCCAACAGAGCATGAATGTAACTTATAGTAACTTAGCTGAACATAAAGGTTAGACCTTTGCTTATTGCGCATAAGGAGCTCTCTCACTTTGAGAAGTTGCTCTCACACAGCCGTTGGTGACACTCGTCTCGGGTCATTGTTCCCAAATTTCGCCCATGTGACCAACTGAGCTGCCCATGCGGGTTCATCACACCTTATTTTTTATTTATGGGAAAGCATGCGTGCAATCGTTGTCCAAAGGTGTACATTGCGTGAAATTTGCCTTGTGGCCGTTGTCGACAAAGGGCCACAAGAAAATAAATCAGTTTAGGTTGCGCATAAGTGACTGGCTCATGTGAGCATAAATATAATATGTGCAGTCCAACTATCAACTTAGGCTTTTAGTTGAGATGGAGTACATGCTTTAATTTGGTATCAAAGCTACCCAAACGGTCATGGGTTTGAATCTCCGCGTCACCCAGAAAGAGTAGTTCTCGTCTTTTTTAAAGGCATTGATTGACACTAATAATCTTTTGAACACTTGTAACCGATATGTCTGATTGTATCATTGTCATTCCTCATTGCATATATATTGGCCATCAAACACTCAAGCTCAATCAAGATTCATGCATGTTTATTGGACAAATAATAATGAATGTGATGGAGGCTTAGCATCATTAAAAAAAACAAAGAAAATATTAGCATCTTACCTGCCTTAATACACCAAATTAAAGAATCCCAAGGCCAATCAAGGTACAAGTTCAAATCATCAACTACTTGTGTCATATCTCATAAAATCTTGTTAATTATTTTGGATGGAGAGCCTTCAAGCTAGCTATGAAGTATTGAAGTTTGAAGTTAAACATGAAACAACATTTTCCATGAAAGCAAATCACCATTGAAAAATTATTGTAAATTTTTGTTTTTTTTTACTATCCAAAAAAGTGGAATGGAATTTAGCGTTTTTCAATTTTTTGGGGGACTATTGTTATTAGTGGCAAGAATTTTCAACGTAACTACTTTGATAAGTGGTATAAAACATTTTCTGCTTGTTTTTGCCAGAATATAATGGTTGTTGGAAAATTTTGTAGCAATCATGGTTTTTATTTTTATTTATTTTTTAATAATTTCAACCAAGGTGGTTAGAAACTAGGAAAACATGTAGGACAATTTAATTGATGGAATTTTTTGACAACCGAAAAAAGTGGTTACACTACTAGCATTCATTTTTATAGATTTTCAAAATGGTCGAAAACGTCATTTCTAGTTAAAGAATTTAAGTTTCTGACCATTTATAAGTCGCCAAAAATTAAATATTTTCGAGCTGTGAATCTTTAACTCTCTGTCCTTATCCAACACATAGAAAAGACTTGCTTTGTGAAGATGGGTAAATGTTTAGACGCACCAAGCTAAGTCAGTAAGAATATGAGTAAAGGAGTAATGTTATATTTATTACTTAAAGTTACTCTTCATTTTCACCATGTGTTATTAGTAAAGGAGTAATGTTATATTATTATCTAAAGTTACTCGTCATTTTCACCTTAATGTGTTATTATTGTATGTGTGACTCTTTTATGAGGAGTATTTCTTTAAGAAGTTAGAAGGACAAATTTAGTAAAAAAGTAGTACATATATACAAGAGATGCTTGTGATATTGCACAAGTGGTAAGAGAACAAAACCTTTAAAAATAATGAATTTTATATTTACTAGAAGTTAATTTTAATCTAGTGATGGTTATAGTGTTAGTCTCTCAATTCTAGAATTATTTGGAAGTTTTTTAGATGACTCAAGATATGGTTCTATTACTTATATACCAATTAGTGAGATCTAGCAATTATGTAAAAAAAAAATTGAATGTTTCTACAAGATCTATTACTATAAATGATTTTGTTGTCATATGTAACATTTTTTTTCCAAACTTAATTGATTGATTAAAACATCTAAACTTGTTTCATTTTTTAAAAGAGACATTCTAGTAACAGATATTATAGAATTTTTTATTAAATTTTATTTATGAATTGAAAAATGATAGTACTCTTGCTACATGTCTTAATTTAATTCTATTGAAAGAAGAAAAGGAAAGAAACAAAAATTAAAAACGCTTTATTTTTCTTCTAAAATTTCTTGTGACATTGACATTGAGTGTCATGAATTGGTTGATCCACTAAATTGCAATTGTTATACTATAGACCAGTGTTCGCCTTGCATTGTGAACCCTGATGTATTTATGGTTAACATATTATCCAAAAGCAGAATAGAGTTGCAGACTTTCTCTCGCAAATGCTGTGAATAGAGAGAGGTGTGAGAGGATGGAAAGAAATCCATTCCATGAGCCTCCTATTGATGATGTGAAGCTACTCGTCCGAAAGATTGTGGGGATCGAGTACAGTGTCTCATTTCAGGCTTCAATTCGCCCTCTGAAATAACTACACTGACTTTAGTCTTTTCTAGGTGTTTCATTCCCTTCAATTCCTTCCAAAAATAAAACCGGCTCACACCAATAATATTCAGTATGATATATATATATAATCAGGTCAGAACCAGCATTAACCTACAAACTATTGAAGGATTACACCACAACTATTACGTGATTGCACAATAACGACTTCCAGACATGTTGGAGGACCTTTGCGGAGCAACGGTATCCGGTGTGATGCAATCATGTAATAATTGCGGTGCAATCCTTCAGGAGTTCGCAGCATAATTAGGTGAGAACCAGCCTTAAACTACAAACTACTGAAGGATTGCACCGCAACTATTACGTGATTGCACAACAACTATTTCCAGACATGTTGGAGGACCTTTGCAGTGCAAACGTATCCGGTGCGATGCAATCATGTAGTAATTGTGATGCAATCCTTTATCAGTTCACAGGTTCGCATGTTAAGGTTAGTTTGCACCAGGTTATGGATATACATATATATACCGTTTTACTTAAACTTTCTTGTAAGTCAACATAACGCATCTTCCAATTTGCTATTAAAGTCGTATCCATGTAAAAACTCATGTGTTACTTACCTTATAAAAATGTAATTGACAAGTTCATTCGAGGAACATGGTATCACATTCTTCATTTATCAAAGAATAGAAAACGAAATTGACTCTCGAAATTGACTCTTTGTGCTTCAACAGGTTGAGAAAAGTATAGATGAACAGATACTACAATGTAATAGGGTCAGTTGTATTCAAAAAAAAAAAAGAAAACGAAATAAAAAGTGAAAGCATCCGTAAATTACCCAAAAATTAAACTATATCTAAAACGTGGATTTGAATGGAATGTTGAAGTCGGCTATCTAAGAACTGAGATTTTTTTCTTGGTTTTTTGATGAAAAGGTGCACGGAATTTTCAATGTGAGTTATGAATGGGTCCAATAAGGACAAAGGGATAGATATTTAGAGTGAATGCTCTATATGATAAATAATAGAGGAGTATGTGAAAAGGGACCCCTACCATGGTACTAAAATTAAAATGCTTGGAATGAGAAAAGCAGTATAGTAGGTTTTTTAATTTGTGGGTGTGGGGAAAAGGGTCATTTATGAACACCAACCCAATCATATTGTGGATGGGTTGAGGCACTCACACGTATTGGGTGCGCCGGTGGCTCATTAGGGTTAGGGTCCCATATATGCAAATATTGGATGTGACTCTTCCAAAACATATATGTGCAACTACTAACCAATCTCTCTAGCATCATCCATCACTGTACTCTAATGGAACACCCCATTGAATGGGGGCCATCTTGTTAATTAAGACAATTTGTCATCATTAACTTCTCATTCATTTAGATTGCTATGGGTGTAGATCGTATCTTGTTTGACATTTTTCTTTTTTAGTGAGGAGGGTCTGAAAATCTGTTGTTAGTGTCTGATATTGTGCATTAGGTAAAAACTCTACTCTTGTGTAATAGTGTCTGATATTGTGCATTAGGTAAAAACTCTACTCTTGTGTAATAGTGTGTGTATGATGCATGAGAGGTAAACTGTACTGCACTAGGAAGATTCTCGGGACAGGCTAGACCGAGAGGGTGTTGGTAAGAATTGAACCTGTGACCATCCATATACGAGAATCATGCTCCGCCAACTCTGGCACCCCTTTCGGCTCTTTGATAGTTCTTGAGTATTATCGCTGTTGGTGTTGATTAAAGTTTCTTTCTTTTATATACACAATGGCATATACGAGAATCATGCTCCACCAACTCTGGCACCCCTTCTTGCGCTTTGACAATTCTTGAGTATTTTGGTGTTGGTGTTGATTAAAGTTTCTTTCTTTTATATACACTATGGTCTAGCGAGTGAAAATAATATTTACATGTTTGCTTACATTCACCGAATAGGTTTGAAATGAAACAACATTCTTTGTAATATGCCTAGTCTGTTGTTTGATAAGTTGTTTTATTTCACATGAATAGTATATTCTAGATAATGAGTCATTTCTCTTATAAGGAGAATGGCTATTTCAGGGAAGTAGTGTATTATTGATCAACACCATAAAATAGTGAAAATAATATTTATAACATGTTTTGTTCATAGAATATGTCTAAAATATAATAACACATTCTTGAAAAAATGACTATTTCGTTATTTGGTAAGTTACTTTAATTTATTTCTAAGAATAGAATTCTTGAGAATGAGTTATTCCTCTTCTGAAGGGAGGAAGGAGGGTATAAAGCTATACTGTATTCTTAAGTTTTCAAGAATAATTTATTTTTATTAATGCTTAATTTGTTTTTACCTATTTTTTGTTAGGTATAACAAATATATTCTACATTAATAATAGTAATAAAAGACTTGTATGAGACAATTGAATACTCTAACGGTATACAGCATTGTATGGGGCCATCTTGGTAAATGGAAGAGTGTATGCTCCATTGGAAGTAAAATTACTAATGTGGGATAGCCATATTTTTAATTTTGCTGTAATTGTTTTCTTTTTTAATTTTGTAATTATACTAATAAATTAATAAATATTAATAATAATTGGAAATATATTAATATACATATTTAATATTTTTAGTTCTCTTCTCATACTTTATAATTTGAGATTTTTTTTTAACACTCTTGAAAAGAAATTAAAGCAAAATGAGAATTAAGAAAGGACATACACATTGAGAGAGAAAATGTAGATATATAATATTGGAGGAAACAATTATGTAAAATCAAATAGTGTTGTCAGAATGATCGAGATAATTCATGCAAACGTTTTTCATACTAAAAAATATTATGCAACGTGCTAATAATGTCATAATTCTTTTTACATAGCTATCAAATCTCTATTAGTAAAATAGAAATGAATTAATAATATTTGTTATTTCTCCAAATTAGAATCCAAAAAGATAGATTAAATTACTAGGAATTGAAACGAATCCATAATATTAAAAGGTTAGTACTAAGAGCATCCATATTAATGAATAATCTGGGGATATTAGTACAGTAGAATCCTAGGTGGAGGAGAGACGTGCAAGGAAAGAGAAAAAAAACTCCTGCAAGAAGGAGTTATTGTTACAGTGTTTCTGTACCAAACAAACAGCTTGCTTGTTGCGCCTGTGCCTGACAGTTTGTTATTTATTTATTTATTTTTAAAAATCAATTTATTTATTTTTTTCCTCCCTTACCATTTTCTCTTTTCTAATCATACTTACAAAAACTTTTCAAAAATTACAAAATAACTTCATACTAAGGATGCTCTAAGAAGATTTTAATTTATTTAATTTATTGTAATAGGTTTTCCATAAAAGGGTTTCAACACACAAAAAGCTGCACAAACCAATTACTTCTTGTCCTTCCCAGTTCCCATTTGTACCATATCGTACACCTATGCAATACAAATTTGTAACCGGAACTTACGAGTTACGACCCGGTTCAACAACGTACGAATTTTCCTTTTCCTTTTTTTTTTTTCTTTTTTAAAAATTTTAATTTTAATTTTTTTATTTTTTAAATTTGAATAAAACGAACGAATTTTCCTATGCATTTTAACGGGGGATTTGGTATGAGGAACTGTATTTCAATCCTCCGCTAATTTTACAAATTGATAAATTTTATAGTTTGATTTGGAGAATTGAAATTCTGTAATATCTTCATTTGTGGAATTGAAACTCTTATATAAGGGAGGGTTCAGGTCAGGAAACTCTCATGTCAAAAGTCTTGGACATTTTTTTTGAATACTACTAACTCTATTACAATGCAGTATCTATTCATAACTACTTTCTCAACCTATTGAAGCACAAGAGTCAGTATTGCCTCCACTGAGCCTCGAACCCACCGCCTCCCGTTAATAATAGTCTTGGACATATTTACACTATTATTTAAAAAAATCAAATGCTAGAATCTTAAAACTTGTTACATTGTTAAACTTTAAAAAAAAAATATATATATATAAAAGCATTTTTTTTTACTTTTGTTTTGTTACATGCATCATTAATTGAATCTCATTAAGTGTGGCTAATAATTAATAAAATCAAGTCATGGGAACTGACGGACTTTAAGTATCAAACGAACACATCTTAAGTGTAGAATTGACGCACATTAAGTGACAAACTGATGCACCTACCTTAAGCATTAACTGATGCACCATAAGGTTTAAATTGACGCACCTTAAGCTATAAACTTACGCACCTTATGCTTTAAACTTAAACATCTTAAGATTTAAACTAAAGCATCTAACGCTATAATATTACACACCTTAAATTTATGATATACAAAATTATCATAATGATACCGCGTTTAAAAAAAAAATATTTCTTCATTCTGGACTATTTGATTTTGACAAGATTAATGACTATGATTAATCCGCATGTTTCACATGGGAGAAGTTTCGCACCTTATCCCTTACACACACACACATATATATATAATCAAACAAAAAACATGTCGACAATTGATTCCAGATATCAGGCAGGTGCCATGTCAAGGTCAGTTGTTTTCATTGTTTTCACCTTTTATTTATTTATTTATTTATTTATTTTTGAAAACCACATTGATGCATCATCGCCTTTGTGACCATTATTTCTGTTTCCCCTTGTACTTTATTACGGAAAAACAATTGAAGACAAAGCTAGCTAATTTACTGTTTTAAATAAGAATATAATCTTCTTCAATTCATTAATCAATCCATCAAATAGTAGATAGTGGCAGGATCAAATATTTATTACTGAACTAAAATTATAATTAGCGCTTTCTGATTTACTAGTTATTACACAACAACTAAGGCATGTGATAACTTTAATTTTTTGTACTTATGTATGTAGTAGTCAACTCTACGTGTCAATAGTAAAATCTTATAGTTTATCATTTGCCCTCACCTTCGCCCAATAGAAATTACTCCATCTGTCCCATTTTACCTGTCCTATTTACTATTCATTGGTCAAACGAACTCTTTCTTGCTTATTTTATTTAGTAATTTTTTATTATTTTTAAATTTATTTTTTATATTTAATAGTATTTTTAATGTAGTTTGTGAATATATAAATTTTATATATTAATGCTAAACTTAATATTATGAAAAATTAGATTAAAAATAATTTCATTCAAGCCTCGTTAAATGAATTAGACAACCAAAATGGGACGGAGGTAGTAGTTTACTATGCATCTATGTTGGTTTTGATAGTGTGTGATACAACTTATAACATATGTGTAATTGTATCAGGTATATAACTCGACGTTGATGATGTTCAATGCCAAAAAAGTTTCCCAATATCTTATTATGTAGATATTTTTATTTTAATATGTAATATTATATAACATCATCATCATATCAATTATCAAATATGGATCGGAATAACATATAAAAATGAGGCGAACCATTTCCTAAAAGTTTCGAGATGTTTCAATGTCAGTTCAATGATAATTACCCATATATATATGTGCTTTCATAAGTTATGGAACACTTTCACTTTATATAAATTATAATACAAAATTTATTTAATTTAGATAATGGATCTTGTCATATATATGCATTTTATAAAGGAAATTTTGTATTTTTTGAATAACGAGAGAACCCAAGCTACTATTCAAACGTGTGCATTGGATAAACTTTATCACTCCTGTAATATATAGCTCAAAAATCACACAGAAAAGCTATACCGCACTAGTTTTACATTACTCAATTTCCAAAAATACAATTAAGAATCAGGTCGCTAACATGCTATTTACCCAATTTGTTGGAACCCACACTATTCGTTAACAATCATTATGGTATTGTGTGGACCATACTATCAAATAATATACATTCAGTATAAAAATAATGTACTTTTACTATATTAAAATCGTACATTGTATTCAGAAAATGTACATTATATTGTATAATGTATATTCAATACACAAATAATATGCATTTAATATATTAAAAATGTACTTTTTGTTATATGGTCCATAGAGCATTATGTGAACCATTATCCACACAATAATTTAACACTCGCTAATACACAGGTTTACAACAAAATTTACACCACACTGTCTTATATATCATCTTCCTTAAACCCAACTACATAAGTAGTCCTAATCTTTAATTACGTTAATTAAAATGTTTGGGCTTTTTTATTTTTTATTTTTTTGAAAATGGCTTTTTTATTTTTTTAAAGTAGGGATAGGGAAATTTGGGACTATCTATCACTACTCAGGAGTCGGGACCTCTTAATTCTAGCTAGGAATGCTTCTTATATTCTCTAGGTAAGCTCGATTCACTTCTTTTGACACACTCTCTTTCCGATCAAAATAACGTCATTTTGTTTTTTGGCCATCTTAACGAGACAATTGAGAATCATATTTTGCTATCCTAGTCTTTATTAACTTCCTACATGCATTTTCGAACAATCCCCCAATTAAACCTTAGGCTTCATCCATCCCATTAATCCGCCTAACCACCTCCTTTTCAGAGTTACTATACACCACAATATAATCTTCTTCTAGCCTTCCCTCCACGTCTATCTTATGCTATAAGGGGTCGCATGACTTTTTAACCTAATAGTTTAAAGTGATTGGGAAATAGATGCAACATATTAAAGACGAGCAATAGTCAATAAGTTCCAAATTAGTTTCATATATAGTGTGAGAATACCATATACTATATGGGAAAAAAATGTTTGAGCATTTAAAATTCAATGTTATATTTATTTTATTTAATTCCTATTTTTGTTATGAATAATTTCTGGCTAAATTAAATGTTTATATCTGGCAAAAAGTACACCTTCAATTCTGAAAGTTGCTAGTACGTAAGCATCCTAATTCCTAATCTCAGCAAAATATCAACCAAAACCCCTCTGTTGGACCATTAATTATCCTTAGGGTGGTTAATAATATAATGCTATTAGGGTTTATGTTAGATGCATTTATTAACTAAGATAATTTTTTTTTAGTACTATTGACTCTATTACAAGGTAGTATCTATTTTATACTTTCTCTATCTGTTGCATACTTTCTTTATCTGTTGCAGCCTAAAGAGGCAAAATCCACCACTGGAATTCAATCCTATGACCTTCCTTCAAGGAAAGTCCTGAGCACAAGGTGGCTTGACAACTAGATAAAATTTTTTAAAATTTGAAAAATTAGTGTTGGAATGAAAACTTCGTGATAATCAGAGAACATTCTAACAATACATTTTACAATTGTTAAAAATTCACTTCTACCTAAATGGTTTTTAGCAAAATAAAATCATCTTTACCAACTCAATCAATCCCATCAGGTACTATATATGCAAATGGGCTATATATATAAATTCATTTCTATCGTTAGGGCTCGCATTAATTTATTAACCCATGAAAAAAATTACATATTGCTTTTAACCTATACCTTAGGTGGTTGCATTGTCTAAACCTATAAATAATTGAGAATATGTGTAAATTCTAGGCATAGACTAGCATAGGATAATGTAGAATGTATCATTTTGCAGTCACATATAAAATGAATATTTGAACTACTAGCAGATAAATGTACAGTGGAAATGAGGTGAAAACTAAAAAAAATATATAATATTTCAAAAGTATATAAAATTATGTTTTCGTTATTGATTATAATTTTTTTGCATAATGGTAAGCGTTTAATCTCCCCTTCTGTATTCAAAAAAAAAAAAAAAATCTCCCCTTCTCTCACACATATAATGGAATAAAATTAAATAATATTATTTAATTTGAGCAGTAAATTAAATATACTCAACGTTCAAATAATGATATGATATGATTCATGCTAATACAAATCCTTTCAATGATACTAATATGTTACCTAAGTATATTATAGATAATTACTGTGCTGTGAGTCTGTGACGTACATAAAACATTAATTATATATAACATCCCCAATGTCACTTTCAATCTAAGAGTTTTTTGGCCCCCAATTTTGGTTGAAATACTATTCATCAAAAATAATATAAAATACTTTGTATCATTTAAACAAAACAAATACTTAATTTCCTAAAATGGACCAAATAAAATTCATTTTTCAAAAGTTATAACTAATAAAGAAAATACAATTTTATGTGTATTATATAGTGTAACCCGATACCAATTGTCAGTATTGGAGATTCAGCGTAGGCCCTTGATTGTGATGGGACCCACAAAGTATTTGGCTGATATTTCTTCCCAAAAACGTTGAGGGGGTGTTTGGTTGGGTGTAATTTGGGGGGAGTTGTAATTCATTGAATTACAATTCAATGAATTTGACAACTACGGTGTTTGGTTGGAGGGAATTGCAATTCCACGGAATTGCAATTCCCTCCAAATGGGGAATTACAATTCATGGGGGTACCCCCATGAATTGTAATTCGGTGGAGAGGAGGGGCATTTATATTGGTGTAAAGACCATTTTGCCCCTCCTCTCAATCCTTTGTCTTTTTTTTTTTTTAATTTTTTTAATTTTTTTTTAATTTTTTTTAATTTT
>CM008340.1:40722335-40734004 GCA_002525835.2 Ipomoea batatas | reverse complement strand
TGCATATTAGACTAAAACGATACATGTTTCAACTAAAATAATGTGGGATTAACTTAAAATAATAATTCAAGTTTATTAAAAATTGATGCATGAGAGACTTCTGCATATTTGCTAAAATATTGTTACATTTTTTCATTTAAACTTCTACAAATTTTACAACATGATGTTGTTTTTCACTAAAGTAATGCTATGTTTTCACCAAAAGGGAATATTTTTCCCTAAAATAATGATTTTTCACCAAAGTGATATTTATTTTCCCAAAACTATGTTATTTTTTGTTGAGATAATGCAAAGAAAGCTCTACATATTTTTAAAGAACAAAAACAAAAACAAAAACAAACACCACTACATTTTTTTAATTTAAATATAAATCTCACCCGTCCACTATTTTTTGATAAACGAATGAGATCTACTCTCACTTCTCACTATATATATTCTCATGATCTCAACTCTATATTGTCAATTCTCTATTAAGTATTAAGCTATTCAATTAAATCGATTACCAATATTTTCTTGTGACAAAAAGACTCAATCGATTAATTGATATTGCTCCCAAACTACCACTAGTAAGACTCAATCGTTGATCTCTTTATTACACGAATTGAACCCTAACCCTAGTATATTTAATTTGTATGTGGATATACCTTCTCTAAAGTACCCATGCATATTTAAATGATATTCATTTTCTATTCCCTGGTCGAACTAACCAAATACAAAAATATGATTTCTCATATAAGTTCATGTTTATTTCTCTTTTGGACCAAATAACAGAATTATATTCCTATCTTATTCCTTTTTTTATTCCATCTCTATTGAAATTCTATTCTATTCCATTTATTTTTATTCTTTAAACTAAACACCATGTAAATTTTTGGGTGGCTTCCTCGACTAATCAGACTATATTCAATTCCTCAATAGGACTTTATGTTTTCGGTAGTTCATCTAATGAGATGCAACCTCAATCTTCTTTCATGCAAATGTATTTGGCGTGACATGGAGGAATTAATAAGTGGAGAAAAAGAATTGTAATTCGGAGATAACAATAGGGGAATAAAGTAAGAATATAAAAGTTCTCATTAAAGGCCAAAAGTTATAATTAGCGGAAGGATCCAATTTTACTTTTTTATACTTGCATAGTAGTTATATTACATTTTAATGACAGAATGTTGGGCTTGACCTTTTAGACTTCTGCTTAACAATATATTGTATAGTAAAAATTTAATACAAGCGCTTACAATCATACTATGATAATAAGCTAAAATTCCTAAAAATAAGTTCTTCTAGCCTCGGAATGAGTAATTGTGTAGGTAAAACATAATTCTTGTACTTGAAGGTCACGAGTTTTATTCTTGTCAATACTTTCTTGGTTGATCCAGTCATAGAGGATCTTTCTAAGTAGTGTATTTTACCTCTCATGTTTGATTAGCTCGAATAGGGGTTAAAGATTTTTCTCATCATCAATTTAAAAAGTTAGTCCTTATGAATCAAGTCTATATAATAATAATAATAATAATAATAATAATAATAACCTATATCAATATATTTAAAACAATGGTGAGTCTCCTGTAGTGAGACTATCTCACGGATCATTTCCATGAGATGGATCGGGTCAATATGAAAATGTAATGCATATACTGAAAAATGCAATACTAATTATAAATAAATTATTTGTTATTTATAAGGAAAAGTGTAATATTTTTGAGGAAGTGTAATACTTTTAACCAATTACTTATGAGACAATATGGAATACTAATCAGAGATAAATTGATTAATTGTTACTTATGAGAAAAAGTATAATACTTATGAGGAAAAATGTGATCATTTTTTTATTAGAATTGTCAAAGAGAGCGTGTGGGGCGGGGCCCGCCAATTTGGTGTGCCTAACAAGGGCTACCCTGCCTTAGACCATGGTCCACATAACATTATGGACCTGAATTAAAATAACGAAGTATATAATTCACTACTCGTAAGATATAGAATTTCATAATACAAAACAAAAATAAAAACAAAAAATCACAACACAAGACAAATAGCATATATAGCATTATGGACCCAACTGAATTGAAAAGACGAGATACAGAATTCATACTCGTAAGGTACATAATATCATAACACAAGAAACAAAAATCATAACACAAGACACAGACACATGTTATATTTATTTATTTATTTTTCAAATTTGATTTAGGTATATAATTTGTGTTCATAGACACATAATTTCTCAATACAATACACAAAAATTCATATCATAAGACACAATTATTAATTTATTCTAGCTACAGAATTCATACTCTTAAAGTAAATAATTTCATAACACGATACCAAAAAATCACAACATAAAATACATACACATAAATCATAGTTCATAGTGCAGTGTAAACCTTATTCCATAGTATAATGATTGGTAAAACAGCAAGCTTAGTTTGAAAATATGGACAAAAACCAATTTTAAATTGCTCTATATTATATAATATATCTTCCACCACTCCCACTTATGGGAGAATTTTAATTGCACAGATTCACTGCAGGTCCATTCTCTGTGGGAGCAGAGATTTTCCTGTGTGTATAAATAAATAATTAATTAATTTTGTAGTATGGTAGGGTAATTATAACGCAATAAGCCTGTCTTCTTGCACAAAGGAATTCCATCAAATAAGATTCCAAACAATCCCTCCCTCCCTCCACCACCACATGCCACTCTTTTGTTGCTTCTATAAATACATCTTAACATTATTCTAAAACCCTCCAAAAACAACATTCCACTTCGTATTCCTCGCATTATTTCTTGTACTAAACAATCCTCAGCTCCTTTATTAATTGCTAGCTTCAATTCATCTCTCTCTCTCTCTCTCCCATGGCTTCTTCTCTTTTGCTTTCACCTGCCAATACCTGTGCGAAGAACGTGATCAATGTTCCTCGTTATTCTTCCGATGAGTTGTGCTCTCTTCCGGCTGTTAAACTCATTGGTAGAACCACAAAGCAACGCCGCCTCGTTGTTTCCAACGTGGCTAGCAAAATGGCGGCTGCCGGCGCCACCGTTGCTTCGCCTCCGGAGGTGAAGGAGCGGAAGCTGGCGGCGTGGACTAGCGTCCGGCAAGAGAGATGGGAAGGAGAGCTCGTTGTTGAAGGTGAAATACCCAAGTGGCTGGTATGTATATATGTTTTCTACTTGAATTGTGTGTATATCACACGAGTATATATATATGCATACTTTTTTCGTTATATATATTTTTATGTGATTTTGATTTTGTTTTCCTGTAGTGACGATTTCAGTCAACCTTGAGTTCCTAATTTTAGTAAATGAATGTCACCAAAAAAGCATTTACAAAATAAAATAATACTAGATCCTCTATATTATTAATTGGACCAATATATTCCAATTGAGTCTATCAAGTAGTTGGCTTGACAGTACACCCAGTGAGAACTTTTTATTAGTCTTTTTTATTTGAACTGATCAGTTATAACTTATAAGCAACATAAGTTAATTACCTCCTTATGAATGGTACTTTACGAATTAAAGTCACAAGATGGAGGGCAATCTATATTCGATGCAAACTCTTATACATACTACAACCCTCTCAAAATACTTAGCAACGCATTATGCCTACCATCATAAATTATAATCTCTAGGAATGCTTCCCTAATTGTGCTTGGTAGCAAACCATATATGCATGCTTATACTTCAATTCATAATCATAAAGTTGTCAATTACTTGTGCACAATGAACTAACAAAAGTTTAACCTTTGTTGGTCAGTTGAATCAAGGTGGAGACGCTTGGGGTGGGCGATTCTACCTTTTTGTCACAACTATCTAATCAGGCTTATTAGACTATAATTAAAGACTTTTAGTCCAATGTTTAAAAAAAAAAATTGTCACAACGGATTATTCTACTTTTTGTCACAACTATCTAATTAGGCTTATTGATATTTTGTTTGTACATACTAAGTTGGATTTTGTGACATTTGCAATGCAGAAAGGCACGTACCTAAGAAACGGACCAGGTTTATGGCACATAGGGGACTACAATTTCCGGCACCTTTTCGACGGCTACGCCACATTAGTCCGCCTATCCTTCAACCACGGCCGCCTAACAATGTCCCACCGCCAAGTCGAATCCGACGCCTACAAAGCCGCCAAGAAAAACAAAAAGCTCTGCTACCGCGAATTCTCCGAGGTCCCCAAACCGGACAACTTCCTCTCCTACGTCGGCGAGCTCGCCAGCCTCTTCTCCGGCGCCTCTCTCACCGACAACGCCAACACCGGCGTCGTCAAACTCGGCGACGGCCGCGTGGTCTGCCTCACGGAGACGATCAAAGGGTCGATCGTGATTAACCCGGACACGCTTGAAACCGTCGGGAAATTCGAGTACGAGGATTCTCTGGGGTGTCTTATCCACTCGGCCCATCCGATTGTCACGGATAGCGAGTTCTTGACGCTGTTGCCGGATTTGATTAACCCGGGGTACGTTGTGGCGAGGATGGAGCCGGGTTCGAATGAACGGAGGTTTGTTGGGAGGGTTAATTGTAGAGGTGGGCCGGCGCCGGGATGGGTTCACTCCTTTCCGGTGACGGAGCATTACGTGATTGTGCCGGAGATGGCGCTTAGGTATTGTGCGCAAAATCTGCTCAGGGCGGAGCCCTCTCCGCTCTATAAGTTCGAGTGGCACCCTCAATCTAGAGCTTTCATGCATGTTATGTGTAAATCTAGTGGCAAAATTGTAAGTCATCATCACTCTCTCTATACATATACATACACATATATATACATACCGTAGATATCAAATGCTTATCAGTTGTCACTATGCCAAAAGTTATAATTAATATGAAATGCATAACTTATTTCATTTTACTTGTATAGCAGTACTGACTATACCTTTTGATAGGAGATGCTAGACTTGGTCATCTAAGCTCCCTCAATAGGAGTTTTTTTTTTTTTTTCTATTTTAACCCTGACTGTTTTATAGTGACGGTTGGCTGATAAGCTAACTATGTTACCAAACATGACTTATTAGTATGCAATAATTACCTTAAACTCTTCTAATTTAGATTGAAGTATTATTGAACTCAATCTTTTTTTCATTTTGATTTTGTGTTTAATTTGAAAGGTGGCAAGTGTGGAAGTTCCATTGTATGTAACGTTCCATTTCATCAACGCATACGAGGAGAAAGACGAAGACGGAAGGGTAACCGCCGTCATCGCCGATTGCTGCGAGCACAACGCAGACACAACCATCCTAGACAAGCTAAGGTTGCAGAATCTCCGGTCATACAACGGCGAAGACGTCTTGCCGGATGCAAGGTTAGTCCATCCCTTTAAAATAGGATCTTTTTTCAATAGACCCTAACTATAGGAGTCTGGGGTCAGCCCAATTAAGTGACAAAGAGAGTGTTTGGTAAATAGTTGTTAGTTGATTAGATAAGTTGATTGTAAAAAGATGTGCCATAAATTAGTTGATAGCTGATTACATGAAAAATAACTTTCTCAGAAAGCTGATCGAAAAAACTGTTTTGAGTAGTTTTTTGAATTTTTAGTGTTTTGGACTTATAAATTGTTACAAAAAGCTAATTAATCAAACACTTATTGTTTAACCTAGTCACTTAGGGAAGGAAGAAACCGTGTTTTCAAAAAAGCTAATTAATCAAACACTTATTGGTTTGAAAACGCTAACCTAGTCTCTAATCAAGCTAATTAATCACAAGATCATAAATTTAATTTCCTATTCTTTAATTAAATTATCCTACTCATATTTTATACAAATTAAACTTGCTATAATCTGAATGATGCAACTTTAATCTTGTCAGTAAATTATTGTTGTGGTCGATCTGTTAATATTTTGGGAAGAAATCGCTGTCCTATATTACTACATACAATACGTAGCTTTCAGAGTCGTACAAGCTGCATGCATGGATATGCTTGAGACAATTTGTTTAAACCAAAAAACACTATTTTGTCAAACACCTGACATCAGTTCTGTCCATTACGATGTCTTATATTCTTTGTTTATTTATCTGAAAATGGCAATATGAAAATGAAAGATTAAAAAAATTTGTAATAACTTGATTAATTTTGATATAAACTAGGTATATACGATATTAAAGTATAAAAATATTTGTTTGGTATTGATTGTCTAAAAGTGACGTTATTACGCTATCATTAAATATTACTTGATCTTGATGTGACATGTTCTTCAAGAAAAAGTATGTCATAGTTTTATTCATTTCCTGATATTTCTGCAATAAAATCTAAACATATAGCGAGAGTTGTACTTATAAAAGAATATTGTCAATCTGGGGTTGTGGTTGAGTGGCAAAGGACTCATCTATCCTTAACTAAAGGTCAAGGGTTTGATCCTTAGCATTGGGTATGAAGCAGTCTTAAATCTCCAGGCCAGTTGTCCCACCCAAAGAGGTGTCTACAATTCAGCGAGGAGATTAATCACTGTATTCGACGGTGAAAACCCTGAGTACACCCAAAAAAAATAAAAGTATATTGTCATTTTCCTTTAAACATGATGGATTTGTAATCATAGGGTTGGGAGATTCACAATACCATTGGATGGGAGTCCCTATGGGAAGTTGGAAGCAGCCTTGGATCCAAATGAGCATGGAAGAGGTATGGACATGTGCAGCTTTAACCCTTCATTCTTGGGCAAGAAATACAGATATGCCTATGCCTGTGGTGCTCAGAGGCCCTGCAACTTTCCCAATACCCTCACAAAGGTATATCAATCTCATTCTTTTTCTATGAAAAAATTCTGTCTTGAATCAGGTGATAATGTAACTTTTCTGTTCTTTGCATCTAACCAATGACAATATGTTGCAGATTGACTTGGTTGGGAAGAAGGCAAAGAACTGGTATGATGAGGGCTCCATACCCTCTGAACCATTTTTCGTGGCTCGCCCCGGTGCAACCGAAGAGGATGATGGTAAGGAAATGCACGTATTAAAACGATATATATGAGGGGTAAATGGGTAATCATAGTCAAGTTGGTCAGACGGTTGACTTGGTAACCACAAGGTTACAAGTTCGACTCCCATCAGGAGCGGCCTATCGGCCTTCTTAGTTTGAGTCGATCATCTATGGACAACTTAGGCTGGTTTACCTTCTTGTGGTACTTTACCGGCTATGGTTACAAGGTGGGGTTTACCCAATGCACACCCTCGGGTCCTCGGGTAGTAACTGAGGGTTTCCCTCGTCACTAAATAAAAATGATGTATATGATCAAATGTATGTAGAAGGCCAATTTCCACTTATAGTCCTGAACTATCATTTCTTCGACTATTAGTCCTTCAATTTTGAATACCTTACCAATTTTAGTCCTTCCGACAAGTTTTCTGACCAAACATCACCTAAATGGCTGAACTAACTGTTTTTCAAGTGGTGTTTTGCCAGAAAACTTACCGAAATGATTAAAAGCGGTAAGAAATTCAAAGTCGAGAGACTAATAATAATGAAAAAAACTATAGAAAGTTGAGGGACCACAAGTGGAGAAAACTCGTATGTAGAAATACTAATAAGAAAGTATCAACTATGCAGGAGTGGTGATCTCAATGATAAGCGACAAGAATGGACAAGGATACGCCCTAGTACTAGATGGATCAACATTTGAAGAAATTGCAAGAGCAAAGTTTCCCTATGGTCTGCCTTATGGACTGCATGGATGTTGGGTTCCAAAGAAATAAGGAGCGAGTTATATGGACCAATATAAAATGAATAAGAACCTGCATCAGATGATACATATATATATGTCATAATTATGTATGTATATATAGCGTGCCATGTAATATTCAGCAAAGAATGTAATAGCATGTAGGCATATTCTTTAAAGCATAATGTATGTCGAACTATGAGCAGTTAATGAAATCGAAGTTTCTATGATTGTGCAATAGTTGATCGGTAGCATCCAAAATCTCGTGATCAATACAAAATCAGTATTGAAGCTAACATATACGACTTTGAAGAATAGAGATAAAGGAAAGCGTAGAGCATGAAACTAGTAGTGTGTGAGAAAGAACATACCTTTTTCTGCGTTTAGGACTCGGAAATGTTCTCGAGTCGAGGCATCACTGGAGCAATTCAGCTACAATGACAAATCTGGGAAATCATCAAGCAGTTCACTTCAAATAGCGTTTCTTTAAATATTGTTGATGCAGAAACAAATAAAAGATAGACTATATATTATTGAGAAGCAATTAATGTGTTTAAAATGCATACATCTAAAAGTAACACTGCCCCCTCTCAGAAAATTGGGCAAATCCGTATTTCTATTATCAATTAGTATGTGATTGTAAGTATAAACGCACAAAAGAATACATGTCCCAGTAAGTGACCCGCAATCTCAGATTTTCTCCTCCGAACAAAGAACTATTATAACAAGCTCGCTCTTTTACTTCATGGAGAATGTCAAGTGCATAATTCCAATAGCCCAATGACTTCGGGTTTAACACAACACTAACCACCTAAGACTTCTGATCTGTATATACAGCATCAACATCGTCTAGCTCAAGTAATTTAGAAATAAGTTCTTTGTTCAAGTCCATAGCCTCATCATCAACCTGCAACCAGAAAACGTTGGGCATCATATAATGTATCGGAAAAAGTCGGGCCAAAGCCTAAGCCTAGGGATGTCAATCAAGCTAGCCCTATTGGGCTGTCGGGCTTATCGCTTTTTTTCTGGCCAGCTTTAAAATTCTTGGCCCTAAACCTAAAACATCAGGCTGCTTACAGGCTTGGTTGACATACAAAAGCTGTCAACATTTTTGGGATGTCCAGAAAAGTAAATTGTGCCATACAATCAAGAATAAGTAGCAGTATCAGATAAAAAGAAAGAAAATCAAGCAATCATGTTCGCACACCTCAATCGGAGTTATAGGAAGTAGCTCGGAACCATTATCAGGTTCGAATTTTATTCCCTCCTCACGTAGCTTTGATAAAATTTCCGCATAGTTCTCTGTTGAAGTCACAACTTTGTAACACCTGCAAGAGAAGAAAGTTTCATCATTTGAACTCGAGAGTAAGGGTTATATACCCAAGGCTATACAATAAACATAAATTTCCATATTAGACGCTTTTTGTTAAAATTTAAGCCCAAATGTCCAAGAACCTTCCATCCCAAAGATTTCAGTAACAAACTGTTTTCAAAATATTAGCAACTTCATTTTTAGAAACAACATAAGAAATCATGATTGATTTTATAAACATACTAGAAACTATTAATATTCACATATATAATACAAACATCTCGAGCACAAAATTGAGGTATATACGATACAACAAGTCTATGATTCCCGTGAAACCTCATACCTTGACATATCTTCTTCTGTATCTTCCTCATCAATTGAAGGTTCGATGACATCTTCGGCACCAGCATCTAAGGCAATTGTAAGGAGATGATCCTTGTCAACATCAGTGACTTTGACATTTACAACACGAGCTCTTCTGAACTTGAATGCAATGGAACCTGGATCAGCCATCTTTCCACCGCAATCCTTCACGACCCCTCTAATGAGTGCTATTGACCGGTTTACTTTGTCTGTTAAGACCTCAACAATGATACCAACTCCGCCATAACCATATATCTGAATTTGACCATGGATCAATTTTTTAGCTTAGCAAGTAGCCCTTGCTTGAGTTATGAAAATAAATAAATTTAAATTTAAAAAATAAAAATATAACTTAGATAAAAGAGAAAGTGAGAAACTACAAACTTCATGGCTAGTACCTCATAGACTTTCTCAATGTAAGCCTCCTGACCCTTCTCTGACGCTCTCTTAATGTTTCTCTCCAATATGTCCTTAGGTATATCAAGCTCCTTCACTTTCTCGAGCAAAGTAGCCAAAGCCGTATTAGATACAGGACTAGGACCGCCTTTCTTAACCCTGGCAATGTAGGACAAGAAAATTCATCAAAATCACATACATAAAATTCCCGTAACTTTAACAAGAACACTTATATAGCATAGTTCACTAGTACTCATTTCAGCTCTCGGGAACCACAAAGACGGTAAAGACAGATTAACTTACGCAGACACAACTTCCTTCCCAAATTTTGAATACAACTTTGTTTTCTTTGCATCCTGCGCTGTCTGTATTCAAGACATGTTTCTAAAAGTCATGTCAAAATGGAAACGAAAGTAAATACGAAATAATATTAACTATCTCCCACTTAATGCAAAGAAGTAAGACATCTCAATCTGATAATAAGTCTATTTATTATTTTAATTGCAAGCAAACACAGAGCGTTTAAAGGCCAATAAACAGCACATACTTCTTGAAAATAATCATAAGACACAAGAACTATTTAAACCCAGTCACTCAATTTCCTTAATGACAATACAACTAGCTAGTTGAGGCATTATGAACATGAGAACATATGATTATTATGCATTAGAACATTCAATAACAGAAATATTGTAGCAAGATTATGCACAATAATCAGAATTCTATACCAAAAAATAAAAATGTGCATTATCCAAAGCAATAAATAAGAACTATATGCATAAATTATATACAGAAATACAAAACAGATACATACACATCACAAACATAGGAAGTGGAAAACTTGATACCTTTCTCCCAGCAATTTTGCAAGAGCGCCTGCCCATACATAGTGGCACAGAAGTCCAAATCTTTCTCATAGAATTCCCAGGTTGGAGCTGAAACTGAGACACCAATTTCTCAGAAGATGAGGAGTACCAGGAAGAGGATGACAGTTTGGTCTTCAACACTACGGTACCTGAGCCACACAGCCTCAAAACAATCAAAACCCAACTCTTCTCAAATCTCAATCACCCACCCCCCAAAAGCAAAACCGAAATTTAACCCCCCAAAAAAAAATCTAATCTTTAACTACTCTGCTACGAGCGCACACTAAAACATACACTATGGGGATGGTTGGGGGGAGCATGGAGTTTACTTTGGAGAGTGAAGGAGTAGTAGGGTTTAAGATAAACCCCATTGTAGGATCTGTAGAGCAATGAACCAAAAGCTCGAACTGAAGAATATGAAGAAAAAGCCATCTTTTTTCGGTGGTTTCTTGAATTATTTCTTCAAGATTTTGGCAGTGTAGTGTAGTTGTTGCCCGCCGAGGCTCCGAGGATTGATGAGAATTGCTAATGGGGGTGGCGATGTGAGTTTCCGGAAATTTGCATGAAGCCCCCTCCACTATGAAACTATTCTCTTCAACCTCTATTCATTCGAAACATTAGATAAAAGCCCTAATATTTTCTGATCTTAACTTATTTACCCGTTTGGTTAATGAAATTACTTGTTTCAATCACTTTTTGACCTTGTCGACACTCCTATACAAATACTTAGAAGTTAGAAACACATTATCCAGTTGAGACACATTCGTAATTTATCTATTTTCACTAGTTTTTATGGTAGGAGCGATGAATGAACATTAAGTTTGGAGCTCGCACTTTTGGTCCTGTGACTATTGAAGTCCTGTTAATTTGAGTACGCGACTTTAAAAAGTAACAATTTAGTCTTCTAACTATGCATTTTTAACAGATTTGGTCCTTCCGGCCAAATGTTGCCGGAAAAACATAAATGTTTTAAAATTGTTTAATCATGGGGGTAAAATGGTCCATTCACGTCATGTCTTCTTCTTCCTCCTTTATCCCCACCGCCCATGTCTTCTTCTTCCTCCGAAATCGTCTTCTCTGAAG
>CM008340.1:40667198-40680235 GCA_002525835.2 Ipomoea batatas | reverse complement strand
TTTCACTCAGGTCTATCACAGGGCAAGGAAATATTCCAAGAGCACTTTGCAACCTTCCTTCTCTTGAGGATCTAGGTTTGTCTTTCAATAGTTTGGGAGGTCATATTTCACAATGTTTGGAAAATATAACCTCACTAAGATCTATATCTCTCAGTTTCAACACTATGCAAGGAAATATTCCAAGAACAGTTTGCAAACTTCCCTCCCTTGAAAGTTTATATTTGTCTATCAGTAGTTGGGGAGGTCTAATTCCACAATGTTTCGGAAATATAACCTCACTAAGAAATCTTGGTCTCTACTCAAGCATGCTGAAAGGAAGTATTCCAGGATCACTATGCAATCTTCTTTCCCTTGAGGATATGATTTTATCAGATAATAATTTGGAAGGTTTGATCCCATGGTGCCTTGGAAATATATCCTCACTAAGATATATTGTTCTTAGCTCCAACATGTTGAAAGGAAGTATTCCAAGAGCACTATGCAACCTTCTTTCCCTTGAGTATATGGATTTATCAGACAATAGTTTGGAAGATTTGATCCCATGGTGCTTTGGAAATATATCCTCACTAACATATATTTCTCTTAGCTCCAACATGTTGAAAGGAAGCATTCCAAGATCACTGTGCAATCTTCAACATTCTCTTGAAGTTCTCATTTTATCCAACAACAGTTTGGATGGCCCAATTCCTCAATGCCTGGAAAAATTGAAATTTTTGACAACTTTAATTGTTTTTAAAAACAAGCTTGGAGGCATGTTAGCTCCAACTCCAGTTCCCGCAATAAGTAATGGCACAGATCAAACAACAAATTCTAGTTTGATTTATGGAATGGATACATGGTTTTGCAGTTTGAGTTCCTTGAAATTTCTTGATCTATCAGACAACAATTTACATGGTCCACTGCCTCAGTGTTTACTGAACTTCAGCAAGGAACTTACTGTTATTAATTTTGCAAGAAATCATTTTCAGGGGCTTGTTCCGGGAGTTTGCACAAACAGAAACATGTTGGAGTATTTGAATTTGAATGACAACCAATTGGGAGGGCCATTGCCCCGAGGTTTGAGAAATTGCAACAATCTTAAATTTCTAGATCTTGGAAACAATAGGTTTCATGATTCATTCCCTCATTGGTTAGATACTCTTCTTGATTTGCGTGTTCTTGTGTTGAGATCTAATCATTTTTATGGTGAAATATGCACTTCTAACACTACATTTCCATTCCCAAAGCTGCATATATTTGATATCTCACACAATGAGTTCAATGGTCCTTTGCCAAGGTATTATATGGAGAACTTTGAAGCCATGCAGAGGGAAAATGATGATGAAATGCTGTCATTTTATGAAGCTTCAATAAGCCTTGTGTGGAAAGGGGTGGAGCTTCAAGTGGTGCATTATAATATCTGCACATCCCTTGATTTATCCAGTAACTACTTCAATAGTGAGATTCCAAAATCTTTGGGAAGGTTAAGTGTCATCCGGTTTCTAAATCTCTCACACAACCAGCTCACTGGTTATATTCCCCCATCACTGGAAAATTTGACAATTCTTGAGGCACTTGATCTATCATCGAACAAACTAGTGGGCGAGATCCCAAGACAGCTTTCAAGATCCTTGACATTTCTTGCTGTACTAAATCTTTCTTATAATAATCTTTCTGGTCCTATACCTAATGGCCCACAGTTTGACACCTTTGACAACAATTCCTATTTAGGAAACACGGCTCTGTGTGGATTTCCACTAACTTTGAAATGCCAGGACAGAGGTGAAGGGAAAGCACCAGATGTGGAGGGTTCAGACAAATTATGGAGTGGATTTGGTTGGCGAAGTGTTGTTATTGGATACAGTTGTGGCATGCCATTTGGTATTTTGATAGGATATCTGATATTCAAGTATGGAAAACCACGGTGGCTTATAAGGTTAATACTTGGGAATTGATAGGAGTGCAATCAATGCAACAGTCTTAGTGTGTGGTATGTTGTGATTTTCTTTGTTTGTTTTTACAGTTTTTGCTGTCTTCATTTTCATGGCATAGGTGTGTGATTGTTGTAGTGTTTGGTTTGTAATTCTTCTCATTTTGAATGAAATGCAATAAATTATTACTTTGCTGGGAGGGGGGGGGGAGTGAATATATTTCTTTAGTACAATAATTTAAGTCTGGTAATTTAAAAAAAAAATTGTACTTTGCTGGGAGGGGGGGAGTGAATATATTTCTTTAGTACAATAATTTAAGTCTGGTAATTTAAAAAAAAAAAATTGTACTTTGTGTTCATAAAAGGATTGATTGGGGGCCTTATTACAAGAGGTTGCATACCAGGCGGCATGGCTTGGCTATTATAATTCCAACAAGACTGTGGGCAGGGACAACTGCAGACTTGTAGAGCTTGCAAATGAGTTCTCTCCTCTTTTTGTGGCAATTTCACATTTAATCCTAAATTATCATTTTTGCTTTCAGTCATCCTAAACTTTTAATTTTTGGACACTTTTGATCCTTTCGGGATCTTTTCCAGCCAATGTCCATTTTAAGTAAGGGTAAAATTATCCAATCAACTTATTTTCTTTTTGATGATTTTAGAAAATGGATTAGAGACATTCCGTTTAGTGTTTTTGGAACTTGTCTTGATTTCATGTTTGCCCACATGACAAGATTCAATGTAGTATTCTTAAAGCTAGCTAAACAACATTTGCACTGTATTTCTTTTCACTTTTCCCCTATCTTACAAATTTCAATAACAAGCTAAGCATCTACTTAGTCAATCCCAACCAAATTGGTCGTTTGTTTGTTTGTTAATAATCACAAGATTTTATTTCAAGTTTAATTTGACTCCCAGTAAAAATGATAGGAGAAGAGAAGATGGATCTAGTAAGGAGAGGAGAGGAAGTGGTGGTGGTGGTATTGCGAGGAAAGGGGGAAGAGAGTTATTATTATTATTTTTTTTAATTCGGGCGGAAGAGAGTTATTTTTATTTGTCTTGTAATTTTAATTGTTAAAACAATTTATTAGAATTATAGTTTAACCACTTCCTTGACTAATTAAAAATTGAAAATAATAAAAGTAGCAGGGAGAGATTCAATATTATTTATATTATATATTCATAAGTTTTGTTCTCTTTCATAAAGTGATCGAGTTTATTATTTAAGTTAAAAGTATATTAAGGGGTCCATTCAATCATGACTTTTGTAGATTTTTAAAAACTTTTAAAATGATAGATTTTAATAAACTTTTATTGACTTTCATAAAGTGGTTCAAAACTTTGTAAAACTCTATAAAAGTCTGTATAAAAAACTTGTATAAACTTTTTTATTTTAAAAAGTCTACAAAAGTCATTAAAATTCTAAATTTAATACATCCTTACAAACTTTCATAAGCAATTCATAACAATATTAAACACTAAAATTTATATATATAGAATTGTTCAAATAAAATATTTAAAAATATAATTACTTTTTTCTTGAGAAATTAATATTTAAAAAAATATAATTACTAGTTGCATAAAATAAAAAAAAATTAATAATATATATAAAAATTATATTTGATATACTGCTAGGTATCAAGCAAAGAACTATTATTTGCAATAACAATATGGGACTGCTAACAACAACAAGGTGCTTCTCTTTGTAGCCTCAAATTGCTATTGCGAACAATAGTTCACTATTCGTAAAAGCATGCTGTTAAAAAGAAAAAAAGAAAAAATATATTACGAATAAAGAGTAAATACTAGTGGAGGTCCTCCGACTTTGATGTCACCGCCACTTTTAGTCCTCAACTTTTAAATTAACCACTTTTAGTCCTCCGACTTTGATGGCACTGCCACTTTTAGTTTTCAACTTTTAAATCAACCACTTCTAGTCCTCTTACTTTTTGTTTCTAGCCACCTATGGTCCTTCCTTTACAATTGGAAATCTAATGTCATTTTCTCAAGGGCAATTCAGTCATTTGATCCAAAATTTAGTGTTAACAAAGGAGAGTGGAGAATAGGGTTTCTTCAATTATTCTGATGAGGAAACATAATACTTAATATATTAATTATGAAATGACTGAATTGCCCTTGAGAAAATGACATTAGATATCGAATTGTAAAGGAAGGATCATATGTGGCTAGAAACAAAAAGTAAGAGGACTAAAAGTGGTTGATTTAAAAGTTGAGGACTAAAAGTGGCGGTGCCATCAAAGTCGGGGGACTAAAAGTGGTTGATTTAAAAGTTTAGGACTAAAAGTGGCAATGCCATCAAAGTCGGGGGACCTCCACTGGTATTTACTCTACGAATAAACATATGAATATTATGAAACATATAGTAAAAGTTGTCGGTGATAGATAAAAAAATTTACTCTGTTCATGTATTTAGGAGAAAAAGATTAGAAGTTAGGGATAAAAAGTTCATAGAAAAAAAAATCAAAATATACAAGTAACAATGAAATAAAAATAATATTATTTTGAATTTTTAGAGGAAGATTGTAAAATTTAGGAGAGAGAAAAAAATTGGTAGAGTTTAGGTATGTAGAAAATATAGGATAATGAAGAAAAAATAATTTATTGAATTTAGGTATAAGGTTTATAAAGTTTAAAATTTTAAATAAGGAGAAAAAAATAGAGTTTAAATAGAGAGAGAAAAAAAAAACCTTCAGTGTTGCTAGAAAGAAAATTTTGAAATCTTGGGGTTGGGGGTTGGATTTCACTATTTATATTTGAGAAAGAAAAGTATATAAAAGTCTACAGAAGTTCTAAAATTAAAAAGTCCTTACAAATTCATAACTTTTTGAATACCACATGACTTTTAAAGATTTTTTAAAAGTTTTAATTGAATACCACATGACTTTTAAAAACTCTTTAAAAATCTTGATCGAATAACGCATGACTTTTAAATACTCTCTAAAAGTTTGAATTGAATACCTCCAAACTTTTAAAGTTCATAAAAGTCTTTAAAATTATATGAAAGTCATGATGCCCTTAGTTTAGCAGTTTTAATTTCTTTTGATAAAAAAAAAACTTATAGAAAGAAAGTGAAGAGATTATACATTGCCTGTATTGATCAGAGATGTCCATTGCATGTTAGTTTAGCAGTACAGCATTCTTTTGATAAAAAAAAGTTATAGAAAGAAAATAGATGAATAACTTCCACAAATTAAACTTTTTGGTTTTCTTCTCCCAAAGGTTGTGCACAAGAAGCCCCCTTACTGTCACTGGTAAGACTCAATCCCTGATATCTTCTCCCGAACTCCACTCCTGTAACCAATTGAGTTGCTCGTGCGAGCACTTTTTGATTTTCATACTCACGATCAAGTCAAGTGGGAAAACAACTTATTTTCTAACACATTTAGTAACTATTGATTGTCTTATTTTCTAACCCATGCGTTGAATACTTATCAACTTTGTAACATCTCATCAAAGACTAGTAATAGTCGCAAATAGCCTACATTAAGCCATTCAAAAGTCTTCTAACAAATGGCTAATGATACTGGCAGTGCCACTTGTATAAATGTGAATGGGTAGATTATTGACAAAATCCAACAAAACAAAATAAAAACACAACATCCAAAAACAAGCTAAAAATTAATGATATATAGCGATGTCTACTTCTCAAATATAATGTTGTGTTTTGTTATATATTCATGACATAAAAATTAAAGAAAGAGATTAAATATTACCTAAATTCATTGGAGATGTCTTTGTCAAGTTATTGAGTGCCTTACAAGTGAAAAAGAAAGAAGAAGAAAAGGTCTTGATTTGTCTATATGCTTTTTCTCTGATGAATTTATCACTTCTGTTGAATTTGTGATTTGTTACAAGTTCTAATTTCATTTTTAATTTCTTCTATAAATCCAAATTCTTTCATAATTATTATTTTTTGGATTTTTCCAACAAAACTGTACATTATATTCCATCAATTTTCCAGATCGTATTTATTTACAACAATACTCATCTTTACAACTACTTTTATCACAAGTTAAATATACTCATTTTTTATTATATTAAAAATAATCAATTTTAATCTATGCTAATTAACTTTTATATTTAAAAATTAAATAAGTATTTACTTATTTTAACTTTCACATTAAAAATCAATACTAAGAACTTGAAAATGATAAAATTTAGTCCTATATATAGAGTACAATTCTACGGGGCCGAAAAGGCACGATTTCGGATACCAAACATAGAAAATGGTACTTTCAGGTTTCATTTCCAATGCCTTCATTATTGTATTGGAAATAGCAATGAACTAGTGCATGGGGATTTACACAATTAATTTACTAAATTGTTCTCTTTTTTTTTTTTATTTACTAAATTACTAAATTTACTAAATTGTTCTATGTATTGAAATTTGAATATCTTTACATAAGTTGCTTAAGGAGGAAATTAGTACTACTACTGAATTAATTTGGAGAGTGTTAATTTAATTTGTAAATACTAATTAGATTTTTGAAATTACCATTCGTTCCACTTTTTACTTCGAAAGGTAGGCCGCCTTTGCACCATTTGACATTTGAAACCTTTCGGTCTTGTAAACTTGAATCCTTCAACTCTTCTGATCTTTTGTCATTTGAAGCTTCTTCTTGATTTTCTGGGAGTTTTACTCAATAAATATTTGGGTCGAATAGATACAGCTTTTGATTCATTCAAAAATATGTGGGCCACAATTTTTATTACTTTTTTTTTTTTCATCTTCCTCCAATAAATTTTCGTACCAAATCAAGTTTAATCCTAAATAAATAAATACAGAGTAAATAAATATTTGGGTTGAATGCCAATGACCTTGTGGTCCAGTGGCATCAAACCCTTCCCTTTATACGGGAGGTGGTGGGTTCACAAAGGACCAAATTGTGTAAAACCATCAAAGTGACTAAATTGAGCACAAAAAGTCATTTAGGATTAAATTGAGTAAAACCACTATAGTTGAAGACTATATTGGGTATTGACTCTTTTTTTTATGCAACATATTGCAAGTTTTTTTTTTCCTCATTTCTACTTTCACGACTATTAAACCATTTTCACGCCAAAGACCTTTTAGTCAAGCGGTACAATCGTGGCTCTCCCAAGTGAGAGTTCGATCTCTGATCTAGTGGGGTGTTTGACTCTTTGTGCTTTAGTAGTAGGTTGAGAAAGTGTGTATGAATAGATACTACATTGTAACGGAGTTACTAGTACTAAAAAAAAATCATTTTCACATTTGGAAGGTCCTTAACTATTAGTAATATTTTTTTTTTCGCATTTGATTCCACAACTTTCAAAACCTTGTCACATTTGATCTGTTGATCTAATTTTCAATCACCGGATCTTTTGATCTAATTTTCAATCACCATGACCAAATTTGCATCTATATATTGTTGAACATGTATAATAGTAAGTGATTATCGTGGAGGACAATGTTTTCATTTTCTATGATATTTTTCAATTAAAAAATTTAGTTACCGATAACTAAAAATTAGATTGGATGACCAAATGAAGCAATATTTTAAAAGTTGTGAGATCAAATTTTAAAAAAATTAATAATCAGAAAATCAAATGTAAAAATGATTCAATAATTATGGGTTGAAAAGCGAGAGAAAGACTCCACCCATTCAAACCTTCAAACAAGTTAGACTGTCCTTTTTCCTACTGCTAACCCATTAAGTACTTAACTTTAATTTGGATTGTTTCCATTAATTGACATCTCATCAAATTCTTTCCACAATCTAAAATGGGATTCTAATTGGAATTTTAACTTGAAAATGAATTGTTGTAAATGGGTGCATGTATCAAAGATTTTAAGTCATTTGCCGTATGCAACGGTGAGTATTCAAAATTAGATCTTTCTAAATGGTCAACGTTAACTTAATTATATTGATTTTTAGTTCTAATGGTTCTCATCGAAATGCCTCTATATATAAGGATCGATGTAAATGAAAACAACCCATCCTGTAAAAGATGATGGCTACAATCAGGGTTAATCAATTGTTTTAGTAAAACATACACGAGTTAATTTTATAATTATTAACAAATTTTAAGTTTGTACGGAGTAATATTTATAAAACTAATAATCCCACAATTTTTTCCTTTACTTTTTAGCAATCCTGAATAGTTGATTTAGCCAAATAAATGGATTAGATCGGTCAATTCTAACTTTTACTTGAAAGCATGTTTTCACATTAACCTTCACATGTATCTAAACGCATAATAATAAGTTTAAATCCAAGTTATTTAAATGTTGTACACTTCAATTTTATTGAACAAATTAAATTATCCATACTACAGTCTTGTTAAATAAAACTATCCTTACACCGTTATAACACCGATCCATTTTATAATTATTAAAAACTTTTAAGTTTGCAAATATTTAATTTATAAAACTAATAATCCCACAATGTTCCCCTTATATATATAGGGAAGGGTTCCATGTGAAGACAACTTCTCGTGCGGTTAACACAAAAGGACTACCTTAAGCATTAAAATGACACATCTTAAGTACACAAATCATGCACCTTAAACACACAACAAAGCACCTCAAGAATACAAACCACGTTCCTTAAGCACACAAACAAAACACTTTAAAAACACAAACCACGCATCTAAAGTTTTAAAATGTTGTAGCTTAAGTACCTTAAGTTTCAACAAATGACGTATCTTAAGAAGGAAAACTACGCACCCAAAGCTTTAGGCCGACGTACCTTAAGTTTCAATAACTGACACACTTTAAGCACACAAATTACACATTTTAAGAAGAAAAGCCACACACCTTTACCTTCTCCCAAGCAACACTACTTTTAAGTTTTTACTCTCATTGCTTGTTAATTCGCAAATGTTCAGAATGCTCTACCATTAATGTATAGAAACAATTTACAAATTAAATAATATGAAACTTACACTGTTACACAACAAATATAATATGAAATACTTAATATAATAATATTTTTACTTACATATTCAGTATTGGTTTGACTTCTAATTTCCTGTTACATTGCATCATATCGAAGAAATATATTGGTCCTGAACTAGCATGAAGCAATATATAGTAGCAACGAAACAATGGTTCCTATAGTTTATAAACATGTATATTATACTTTTAATTTAAAATAATTCAAATTATGTTATGTGAATATAAAAAGAACTAGTTTTGTTATACTTAATGGTACGATTCTAAAATTAATGTCTTGTTCTTTAATTTGATCACGATATTACTAATATATGTTGTAAACTTGTAATAACATCCTTATTTAAGTTGGAGGACCAAAAGAGACATGCATTAAAAGTCGTGGGACCTAATATAAAAAAATTAATAATTAGAGATCAAATATAAAAATAATTTAATAATTCTGGACCAAAAGTGAAAAAGATGAGGAATATGTTTCTGTTATTGATAACTCTAGAAGCGTACAAGATAATATAATGATAGACTAAGAGTCCTATCTAAACACAATCACTAGTATTCCAATACTCCCCCTCAAGCACAAGGTTGAGACACAACATTGAGCTTGTCTCGTAAAGCAGTGAACCGGGGACCAGCAAGAGGTTTAGTGAATACATCAGCTAGCTGGTCCTTAGAAGAAATGAAATGAACCTGCAACTCCTTCTTGGCGACCTTATCACGCACGAAATGGTAGTCAATCTCAACATGCTTAGTCCGAGCATGAAAGACCGGATTAGCACATAAGTAGGTAGCGCCCAAATTATCACACCATAACGACGGAGAAGCAGAAGGACCAAGACCGAGCTCCCGAAGTAAAGAGACTAGCCACGTAACCTCAGCCGCGACATCAGCCAACGCCTTGTACTCAGCCTCAGTCGAAGAGCGAGCCACTGTACGCTGTTTGCGACAAGTCCAGGAGACCAGATTATCACCAAAGAAAACAGCAAACCCGCTAGTAGACTTCCGATCAGCAGGATCACCAGCCCAATCGGAGTCAGAAAAAACATTAACAGCAACCGAGTCAGACTTACGAACATGAAGGCCATAATGTAGAGTCCCTTTGACGTAACGAAGAACCCGTTTCAACATGCTCCAGTGAGCTGTAGATGGAGCATGCATCGCCTGACATAACCTGTAACAGCAAACGACAAGTCCGGTCTCGTAATTGTAAGATACTGCAGCGCACCAGCGAGACTCCTGTAATGTGTAGGATCAGCATAGGGAACCCCGAGATCAGAAGAGTCACGAGCCAAAGAAACCGGGGTAACAAGCGGTTTGCAATCCACCATACCGGCGCGTTTCAAGATATCACGCATGTACCGCTGCTGAGACAAAAGCATTCCAGAATCCAACGGCACAGTCTCAATCCCCAGAAAAAAGGAAGGAGCACCCATATCACGAACCTTGAACTCGGACGCCATCCGAGCCACAAGACCAGAAACACGAGCCGAATCAGACCCCATGACCAAGATGTCATCAACATACACAAGTAGAAACAGCAGAGTAGAGTCACGGGAGTAGATAAATAATGAAACGTCAGTCTTCGAGGGAGTGAAACCAACCGAGACTAGAAAAGTGTGCAGGCGAGTAAACCACGCACGAGGGGCCTGTTTAAGACCATAAAGAGAACGTTGTAACAAGCACACATGACCGGGCAACGTCTTGTCCTCATACCCCGGGGGTTGCCTCATATAAACAGTCTCCGCAAGAGTGCCATTCAGAAACGCGTTGTGAATGTCCAACTGCCGAATAGACCAATCACGTGACACAGCCAAGGACAACAACAGGCGAACAGTTGTTGGCTTAACCACCGGACTGAACGTCTCGAAAAAATCCTGCCCAGCCACCTGATTGAAACCCTTGGCAACTAGCCGAGCCTTATGCCGCTCAACCGAGCCATCAGCCTTGCGCTTCGTCCGAAAGACCCACTTGCACCCTACAACATTCATACCGGGAGCATAAGGGACTAACCGCCATGTTTGATTATGCATCAAGGCATTAAACTCCAAATCCATCGCCTCACGCCATTCTGGAAACAAAACCGCCTGCGAGTAGCACGTGGGCTCCGGAGCACCAACCTGAGCAGTCAAAGCTGCGAAATGATCACCCGGCTGAGTCTGACTCCGCAGCCGCATAACATGAGAACAATCACCAGGCTGCTAAGCACGACGAGACCGAGTAGGCTGCCGAGCAGACTGCACCTCCAAATCCGTAACCGTGCGAGAGTCAGAGTCCTGTGAATCCAGCACCGGCTGAATCAAATCAGTAGAAGCCGGAGATAGCTGGGAATCCAACCCCGGAGCATCAGAAGCCGGAGAAGAAGCACCGGGCACACTAACCGTGCCTACACCCCACGGCTGGCCTGGAACCGCGCAAGCACCCTGCAAAGACTTTGAAGAAGCAAACGGATAAACAGCTTCGTCAAACCGCACATGACGGATGACAAAAACCTTGTTAGTAGCTAAATTCATACAACGGTAGCCACGAAAGGAAGGCGGATATCCAAGGAAAACACAGGGAGCCGACCGAAACTGTAACTTGTTTTTGTTGTAGGGGCGTAGCAAAGGAAAGCAAAGACAACCGAAGACTCGAAGGAAGGAATAGGACGGAGGAGAACGATGCAGCTTAAAGTGAGGACTGACATCACCTAAAACCCGGGTAGGCATTTTATTTATTAAGTGAATAGCAGTTTCAAATGCGTAATCCCAGAACCGACTAGGAACAGAAGCCTGAGCCAACAGTGTCAACCCAGTTTCAACTATATGTCGGTGACGACGTTCTACCCTACCATTCTGCTCATGCGTATACGCACAAGACTGCCTATGATTAATACCAAGTGAAACAAACTTATGGTGTAATTTTTTGTACTCTCCCCCTAAATCCGATTGAATGGACACAATTTTATGATTATACGATCGTTCAACAAGAGACCGGAATTGATCAAATATGGCATACACATCAGTTTTAGAACGCATAGGGTAAAACCATATATAACGAGTATAATCGTCAACGAATAAAACGAAATAGCGAAACCCATTACATGAAAGTAACGGGGCTGGGCCCCAAATATCTGTATAAACCAACTCTAAAACACGAGACGTAGTAGTCTCAACACGAGGTAGGGGAAATCGAGAGGACTTCCCCAACTGACAAGACGAACACAAATTCGAACTAATAGAATAATTAACTGAACATGATTTCAAAATTTGACGTAAAACACGAGAATGGGGATGTCCCAGCCGATTGTGCCAAAGAGTAGCAGAAGCACGAGCGGCAACGAACGCAGCAGGACCCGAACGAGAAACTGGCCACGAATATAAACCGCCCGAAGCCCGACCTCTAAACAGAACCTCCTTGGTGGAAAGGTCCTTCACAAGAAAAAAAGCGGGATGAAACTCAAAAAAGACTCGATTATCTTTAGCGAATTTTTGCACAGATAAAAGAGACGCAGACAAGTCGGGAACATGCATAACATCAGATAAACGAAAAGACCTATTGGAAGCAACAACCGTAGTAGAACCAGTACTAACAATAGGTAAACTGTTACCGTTTCCAACTCGTAACGAGTCTGAGCTAGTGTAGCTAGCCGCGGACGAAATCAAGGATGGATCAGGTGTCGCATGGTGCGACGCACCAGTATCTGCAAACCAGCTCTCAGAAGCAGTCGACTCATCCTCTGCTCCTGGACTCGGATACGCCATATGGGCTTGTGGGGAACGGCCTTGATCATACCGGCGAAAACACGAAGCAGCAGAGTGACCGCCGGCACCGCAAATCTGACATCGGACTCCAGAACGGTTTCTGCCACCTCGACCACGACCGTTCTATCTGCCGCGACCTCCACCACGGTGCGACTGGCCGCCGAACCGACCACCGCGACGAGCGGCCATCGCCACCGGAACAGCATCCACAGCCTCGTCAGCGCAGATGAATTCCTGCGAGACCAAGAAGTCGGCGAGCTCACCTAGCGTCACCGGAGCACCTCTCGTCAGCGGAGCAACAAGCGGCCGGAATTCAGGACGGAGCCTGCGGAACACATACAGATTTTGATCGTCGAGAGACACCTCCCGACCGGCCAACGCCAAATCTTCGACTAACACCTGCGCCCGACCAAGGTAGTCGGAGATGGAAGAGTCGCCCTGCCGGAGCGCCTGTAAC
>CM008340.1:40645288-40658430 GCA_002525835.2 Ipomoea batatas | reverse complement strand
TATTATCTTGTCGCCCTGAAATTGTTGACTCTATCTCAAGAAAGCAACTACTTTCAAAGTATCCAAAAAGTCTATTATAGACCGCTCTTGCAAGAGTTGTCTTCCCAATACCTCCCATACCAAAGATCCCAATTATACGTACACCATCATTCGGTTCTCCACACAATAACCGGATTACATGCTCAACACGAGAATCGAGTCCTACTATGTGTATAGCAACAAATATTGGTACATGTCGTAGTATCAACTGTACATCCTTGATTATTGCATGGATGAACTTGGATTCATACCTTCAGTTCACATATCGAAAATGAAAGCATCATGAAGAAACTTGCAATTAAACATAATCAGACTTAAGACCCTATTTGATAAAACAATTAGCTTTTTAGCTAATTTTAGCTTATTTAATCACTATTAATTGTTTGACTTGATTAAAAGATTATAAGTGTTTGGTTAATTAACTTTTTGTAACTTCAAATGCTAAAATTCAAAAAACTGCTCAAAACAACTTTTTCAATTAGCTTTTTGAGAAAAGAAACTATACCAAACAGCTATAAGCTAACAGCCATTTACCAAACATGGCCTAAGTGTTTCTGAAAAATAATACTTATACTCAAAATGTAATACTAATCTGAAATAAAGTATTTATTAATTACTTATATGAAAAAATGTAATATTTTTGGAAAAAATGTAATTCTTTTACATTTTGATTTTTGAATTAAAAGTATTACATTTTCACTTAAAAGTATTACTTTTTCTCTTATATAAGTAACAAACGTCTGCTAACATTACTTAGGACATTCACAATGATTCTTTCATTTTCTTCCCAAATTGTGGGCCAAACTCCTTCACATCAGCTTATAATCTCCTATCCTATTTTCTCTCTCATCATTCTCCCCTTTACTAGCTCTCTTTCTGTAGGTCCTACACATTCTAAAAAATATTTAATATATAAATTTACAGCTGGTGAGGCTAAATTTTAGCCTTTTTATTTTTATTATTTTATTATTATTTTTTTTATTTTTATGAACACATGGTGGGGTAATTGCACAAAAAATGCACTCAGTTTAATGTTTCTTCGGAGAAACTATCTTCACTCCCCTCTAACTACTATGTTCCCTTTTCTCTCCCTTTCTCTGATCCCCTTCTTTCTCCTTGGGTTGGGATTGGGATGTCCTTATCAGAGAAAGTGTAATACTTTTTTATGATGTAAAAGTATTGCATTTTTCTTCAAAAGTATTACATTTTCCTTAACAAACATTTTGTTCCTGATTAGTATTATATTTTTCAGTATAAGTATTAAATTTTCATATTAATCCTACCTGCCTTACAGATAAGGATCCGTGGAAGGGTCTTACACAAAGTGTGACCTTAAAAATAATAATGATATGATCCATAATCAAAAGTTTTAACCAATAGCACATAATTGACCACAGAAATAAAGAATTGTTAGGAGAAAATAATGAGAAAGTAATACTGTACTATACCCATTGGCGATGCCTCGCAAATCCCATCCTGACATGTTTGCTACTTTCGTGAGCGCATCTCTCCATTTGTGTACTTTATCACATATTCCAAAATATTTTTCGTGCTCTGCAAAGGCCATGCCATAGTTTCCACTCTGCTTACGCACGTCAGAAGGCTCAACGTCATAAAAAATAGGAAAAACTGTTCGTTTTTCCTTTTCCTTGGACTCAACAATTTCCACAAGTTCGTCAAGGCACCACCTAGATGAGGCGTAATCTTTAGAGAAGACTACCATAGCGATTCTTGAACTTTGGATTGCTCTTTTGAGCTCAGGGACAAGATATTCACCCTTTATGAGCTCCTCCTCGTCTCTAAATGTGCGGATTCCAGCTTGATGTAGCGCATAATAAAGATGATCAGTGAAAGCTTTGCGTGTATCTTCACCTCTAAAGCTCAAGAATACATCGTATTCGCATGCAAATGATTCATGAGTGATTGTGGGTGTTGCCATGGATGGAATAAAAGTGAGTAAAAGAAGCAAAGCTATAAAATTAGAGTGAAGATGGATAGCTGTGAATTGAAAGACTTAAATTTATAGAGGGAAATGGTAAAGTGGTGAGAAGGAAAGAGGAAAAATATGGTTAACATATACATGGAAGTTTCGTGGATTTATAGAGGGAAATGGTAAAGTAGTAAATGTAAATATATATCATATATGATATTTGGAGGTAGAAATGCCAAATTGATTAATTAGGTAGCTCCAATAATACAGCTTTTTCATCTACTAATCAATAAAGCTGTTGGCAAATAAATAATTGAATGCCGTCGGCCATCAGCTAATTATTATACCATCGAGTCATCGACCGGCCAATTATTATACCATCGAGTCATCAATCATGGTAATGGACTACTAACATAAGGTTCATTTTAATACATTAAATGTTTTTTTTTGTGTATTGAAGATTTATTTTTAGGTATATTACTTAAAAATAAAATTCAGTAAATTAAAAATAAATATTTAATATATTAAAAATGAAACATTTATCTATGATTTATAATATAGTTTTTTCTTTTTTAGCACTGATCTACAGTATAACTGATTGCCATCCGGGATGACATTTAGGTATTCGTAATAATGTACGGCAGGGCCCAAAAGTTTAATATAATTAATATTTCTCAAAAATAATCAGCACCTAGGCACCTACTCACTATGAAAAAATAATCAGAACCTACTCACTGTGAAAAAAAAGTAATTACCACGAAAGTAAGTAATTACTGGAAAGAAAAAAAAAGTAATTACCTTGAAAAGGATGGTAAGTGGGTAGAACATAATTATTGTACTTAAAGATCTTTAATTTGATTATAATTTGATTCTTGTCAACACCATCTTAATCAAACTCATCACTACATATACTTTTTCTAGGGTGATTCACTTTTCGTCCATTAGTAATTAAAAAAAAAGTTGATGAAAATCTTACATATCGTTCTATGACTTCTATCAAAAGTAATTCAAAATCAAACAAAGCAGCACAACTAGTTTTGTCTCTTATTATTACTAGCAGTTGACCCGTGCGATGCACGACATAAAAATTTATCAAGTCAAAATGAAATATTGGCGAAAACAAAAAAAAAAAGATAAAACAATATTAATAATGAAAGAATTTATAAATTATTAAAGACCTCTTTATAAACTACATTAGTAGTAGAATTACAATCTTGTTTTGATTCATCACATACTAAAATCTTTAGTCCGTCTAGTTAACTAACTCTTGATGCGGCAACATATAATTGGCCATGCACAAAAACTGGTTTCTTGAGTATCAAACCAACATTGGAAAGCGTCTGCTCTTGACTCTTGTTAATAATCATTGCATATGACAGCATAAGTGGAAATTGTCTTATGTTGAACTTGAAAGGTAATCTCGGGTCCGATGGGGTGATAGTCATTCTAGCAATTAATACCTTAGTCCCAGCATTAGGACCTGCTAATATGCTTCCTTCAGCAACATGATTACCTAATTTTGTTACCACCAATCTAGTTCCATTGCATAAACCAAGACTATGATCAATGTTCCTCATTAACATTACAGGAGACCCCACTTTTAAAGTCAAAGAATTATTTGGAAGGCCGGATGCTCTTATGGTATTTAGGAATTCTGGTGTATGCACATCAGTAAGAACTGAACTGGAACCATCGCCTTTACACGTTGTGTCGGAACTCAAATATGTCTTTCCTTCCCCTTCAGTTAAGTTAGACATATACTGGTTGACCTCATTGACAACCTCTAATGTTGGTGCTAGTATTGCACTTTTTTTAAAACAACTTCCATCACTGCTTGCACCAGTAAAGTTGGGGAACGTACTTTTCACAATAGAGGAAATAGGATCACCATTTGACTTCAACAACAATTCAGTGGGGATATCAAAATCAACGTAACCATCAATATCTACCCCAATATTACCATCACCTATTGAAATTAGCCAATTCGCAAATTCTTCAACTTTGTCTTGATTCAATCGAGGTTCCATTGTAGTTAATCTCAAATTCTTAGTTAGGCGCATAACTCTACAATGTCTCCAAAGATATGAAGAATTAATTGTTGCATAAACAATGTCCTGTCTTGAACCTTTTGGCACCATTGGTAATATTTGCCTAAAGTCCCCACCTAAAACCACTGCCTTCCCGCCAAAAGTCTTGTTTTGACTGTCATTGTTAACAAATCTTAACAAATCTCTCATTGTTTTATCCAACGCCTCAAAACAATGTTTGTGCATCATCGGTGTTTCATCCCAAATTATTAGTTTTGCATGAACAATGAGTTCGGCTAATTGGCTGTCCTGATTTATATTGCAGGTAGAATCTTCATTGATAGAGATTGGTATTGAAAACCTTGAATGTGCAGTCCTGCCACCCAGTAGAAATAAAGATGCTATCCCACTTGATGCCACATTGATAACAATTTCGCCTTTTGCTCTAATAGAAGAAGAGAGTGCACGCCACAGAAATGTCTTTCCTGTACCACCATACCCATAAACAAATAACAGTCTACCATTGTTGGTATCAGTATCGTTGATAACGACATCATATATTGCTTTTTGTTCTTCTGTTAGTCTCTCCTTAAAGCATTGACTCTCTTCATATTCCCTAGCACGGTCATATGCTAAATCTTCCCACAACAACCGATTTTCCACATGAACATGGCTTATTATTAGGACTCTAAATGGTCAGATTATGACTTCTTATTACAGTCTTTCTTTAATTCTTGTATTCTAATCTCCATATTATTCTCTCATTATATATAACCTATATCTTTGAAAAAATCACTACAATATAATACATTCAGTTTTCATCTGGTATCAGAGGTAGATTATTCAGGTCACGGACCATCTCGGCGCCCACGAATTCATTACGGCTGGAGTTTTGGATGCTAATTATGGTTTTGGATGCAAAAGGTGAAGTATGCAAATTAATGTTATTAAAGGCTATGGACCCTAGCAATAAAGGTGGTGTCCAGAACATGTTTCTTGAAAACAAGGAGATACCGTCAATAGGGAAGCAGATTCATCACATCACATCCAATATTCATCATACAATATATATGGTCAGAATGCAATAATAGTCATGTACAATTTAATTAGTCATAGGGGTGAAGTTTGGAAGAAGGGACTAGGGATCAAGTCTCACCAACGGCATCTTAAGCCTACAACCCTAACCCTTTAGGTAACTTCATAAAAATCTGCTCATCTAAATCACCATGTAGAAAAGCATTTTTCACATCCTCATTAATCTATCTCCTTCTATTAAGAAAACCATTCACAACTAACTGAGCCTTGAATATATATATATTTTCTTTTTTTTTTTTCTGATACTTGTGACTTCTTTCTATAGATTCACTTCCACCCTATAGCCTTCTTGCCTTGAGAAAGCTAAACTAGCTTCCAAGTATGATTCTAATGTAAAGACTCCATATCCTCAATCATGTCTGCTATCCATTATTTATCTTTCTCTTGGCTTGAAACAGTCTCTTGAAAGGTAACTGGATCATTATTACTTATTAGTAACAAGAAGGGCAAAAGAGACCATATCCTCAAACCCATACCTGCTAGGAGGTTTGACATTGATGCATCTCGATCTATCTCTAGCCAAACAATAATCTAATAAACACTCTAAACTTGAACTTGCTGCAGATCTGGAATCTACAACTTCTTGAGTCTCAACTGTAGGTGGATTATTGCTTTCTCATTCAACGAAACCCTATCCGTATCCACTTCTACTGTGCTAGAATCATCAACGGGTGTATCTCCTTTCTTCGACTGAATCACTTCTACTATACTTTTGGCGGCTCAATTATTTTTTTTTAAAAATATTTTATAAATAGTTCAATATTTTATACTTGATAAATATATATTTTTTAGAATCTCTATATTGGTCTTAATTGTAAGTGAAAATAAAATTATAGAAGTAATTGACATCAAAATTTGGGTGAATAAATTTGTATTTAAATATACACGGAAATGTCACTAATTTTAAATTAAATTTTGAAATGTTTTTTTTTCTTTGTTAAATTTTGTATGCATTATATTTAGACATAATTGTTTTTATTACTTTTTCACTTTTGTCATAGAATACAATAACTTGAGGTCTATATGGATTTGGACTCCATTAGCTTAGTTATAAAGATTTTCTCTAGATCTTCTAGACTTCTATCTTTATATTTCATAGGTCTTTTTGAATTATGTTTAATTTCTTACTTTTATAAATAGATATCTCTTTGTATCATTTTAGTGAAATCTAAATGTTAAAAAATCTCTCTTCCCCTATGTTCTTGTCTCTCTATTATTATCTTTGTGTTTTTTTGTTTTACTCTATTATATTTAGATTGCAATTTTACTCTATTATATTTAATTAGATTGCATTTCGAAACAAAAGTAGTAAAAGTCCAAATAAAACTATTAGACGAGACAAGGCTCCTATTTTTAATGGAACGGCTCTGCACATAATTGATCACAAAAATAAAGAATTGTTTAAAGAAAATAATAATGAGAAAGCAATACCCGTTTGCGATACCTTGTAAATCCCATCTCGATATATTTGTAACTTTAGTGAGTGCATCTCTCCATCTACGTACTTTATCACTTCCTGAATACATTCTTCATGCTTTGCAAAGGCCATGTCATAGTTCCCACTTTGCTTATGGAAGGATCAATGTCCTAAAAAATAGGAAAAACTATTTATTTTCCCTTATGCTTGCATTCCATAATTTGCAAAAGTTCATCGAGACACCACATACCTAGAGGATGCATAATTTTTTGAGAAGACTATCATAGAGAATCTCGAACTTTAATTTGAATTGCTCTTATAAGCTCAGAGCATGATATTCACCCTTTTTGTGCTTTTCCTCATTGTCTCTAAATATGCGGATTCCAACTTGATGCAACGTAACGCAGAATATAAATGATTAGTGAAAGTTTTGTGTGCATGCCCTAACCTTTGAAGCTCAAGAATACATCTTATTCCCAAGCAAATTAAAGGATTCATTAGCGATTGAGGGTGTTTCCATAGATAGACAGAAAAGTGAGTAAAAGAAGGAAAGCTAGATAAATTAGACTGAAGATGAATAGCTGTGAAATGGAAGACTTGAATTTAAAGAGAGAAATGATAAAGTAGGCGAGAAAGGAAATGGGAGAGAAATGACAAAAGGAAAGAGGAAAGAAAATGCTCATCATTTATATGGAATTTTCTTCGAAAGAAAAGCCTAAAGATAAATGGACAAAGGAAACTAAGAAATATTCTCTAAGCATCATCATTTCAGGCATTGATTTTTTTTTAATTATTTTTTTTAGAAAAAATTGTCATTTTCGTCCCTAAGTTATAGGGTAATGGTAGAATATATGTCCTTAAGTGTTGGTCATGCTCACTTTTCGTCCCTAAATTATCATTGGCGTTGCACTTTTCATCCTTTCGCGCTCACTTTTTGTCCCTGTGTTATACTAAAAGTATAGTGCTAATTTCGTCCCTAATATTTTATTAGTAAATGAACAAAAAATGCAACACCAATGATAACTTAGGGACAAAAAGTGAGTATTACTACCACTTATGACGAATTCTACAATTACCCTATAACTTAGGGAAAAAATATAATTTTCCTTTTTCTTAACTATTTAATTAATTAATAAATTTTTAAAAAACTCGAATTGATCTTTTTAAATTTTATACTTCGCTTTAAAAAAAAAAACAAAAACTCTAGTTGATCTTTTGTGAGATTTTTTTAAATGTAATAGTTTTTTTTTTTTAATAAAACGTAATACTTTTTTAGGATCTCATAAAAAAATACTTGTGTATTTCATGTAAGATGGTTTCTCAACAATTTTTGTATTTTTACCAGTTCTACAGGGGAAGGCTAATTCATGAGCCATCAATAAATATAAATAATTTTATTGTCACTGATGTAACAAAAATGAGTGATGATCAGTGTATGAGTGTAAAATATCGTTCCGCTGAGGATTGGAAGTTATGGCACGCAATATGCAATCACAAGCAACTAGACACTAGTCGTTATACGGTGGACCATGGTCACAAAAACAACATCGTTTCAGTAAGTAGGAGAAACGGCTGCCGTAAGTCGTAATGGAGCTCCGTAACTGATACTACAGTTCATCTCAAAAGATACTGCCTCACATTTGTTTTTATATTATCGAATAAACAGTAGTTATATCGAAATGTAACTGTAGATCTGTTGAAATGTAACTGCAGTAAATATAAACTGATACTGAATAACAGTTTCACATTTTTCGTTTATATTGTCCAATGAAACTGCAGTTATATCGAAATGATATTGTAGTTGTGTTGAAAGGAAACATCAGTGTGTTATAAAAGAAACTGTAGTTGTGTTGAAATGAAACCGAATAACAATTTCACATATTTGAGTGTATAATGTCGAATGAAACTGCAGTTATATCGAAAAGGAACTGCAGTTGTGTTGAAAAAGAACTGCAGTTGTGTTGAACCAATTAAATCGAAAAGGAACTACAGTTATGTGTTGAAAGGGAACTACAGTTGTGTTGAAAAGGAACTGCAGTTGTGTTGAAAGAGAACTATACTGCAGTTCTGTTGAAAGGGAACTGCAGTTGCGCAGAACAGAGCCGTTTCAGCCGTTTGTTTTCATGCATCAAAACGACATTGTTTTGATGCATGGTGCACAATCCATTGTGGACTGCGGTACACAGTAAAATTTGCGACTAGACACTAGCATATATAAGTAAATACACAAGAAGCTAAGCAAATAATTGAAACTCTTTCAAAGCTAACGACACCATGATATTTATCTCGATGACTTATTTCAAAAGAGCAATGCTAGAGAGGTCTAATATTTTCCCTCTATAATCAATCCCTCAAGATGTGGTAGCATCTCATTGATAACTACGTAGTAACTTCTCTTTTGAATTAGTGGTATAGTCAACTAATTCATAATTCATAGCACTCAATGAATGAATGTCACATCAGAAGGGAAAATATTGGAAGTGAAGTTTACGGGGAAAAAAAAGTATTTCCTATTTCAAAATAAATAATAAAAAAATTAATATGTATTGTGATTTTATCTTGTAATTAATCTTGCAGTCAATGTTGAAAAAGATGCTAGGCGTACCCCAGACGTTCGATTTTTTATTTTTTATTTTTGCCTAAAATCGTAATAACTAATTACCTAAAACTAGTCTAAAAAGTTTTTGAAAAATAAAGATAAAAAAAAATTGAAACTAATAACAAAAATAAATACCTTACCTTTTGGGCGGCGATTGGCGGCCGGTGGCGGAGGCATGCGTGGGTAACTGGCAGTCTAGTCTGGTCTACGACTGGCCGAATGGGGTCTTGCTCTCTTCGCAATTTTCCTTATGCCGGTTTAAACATATTTTGGGTTATTCGCCAAAACAATGTCGTTTTGGTGAATAACCATATTGCTTAGTTCGGGTGGCTCGGCGGTCTAGGTGTCGCCTAGACTTGCTAGACGGCCGGTCACGGAGGTGACCGATTTCGGCCTTCTTCGACGTGGCCGGGCACCGCCTAGGCGCGATTTTTGCAACATTACTTGCAATACGGTCCAACTTATTAAATAAGTTCACATTTTAATTTGAATGGTTTTTCTAGTATAGTTTTTCTCTTATGTGTGATTTATATATTATTACAGTGGTGCAGGTTTGCCAAGTAGACAACTAGGCACTATCAGGTATTGATTACTAGATTCCCTTGCCATCCAAAAAATATTAATTTCACAATAATCTTAGATTAACTAGAAGAAAAGAAAGACGATTTAATATTGTCTATATTATTCAACATTTAAATATTAATTTGACAATATTCTTAGATTAACTGGAAGAAAAGAAAGACGATTTAATATTGTCTATATTGCCAAAGACCTTGTGGTCTAGTAGCACCCCAACATAGGAAGGGGTGTGTTCGAGCCTCAGTGAAAGAGATATTGGCTCGCTTCATTTGATTGAGAAAGTAGTTATGAACAGATACTACATTGTAACAAAGTCAATAGTACTCAAAAAATATTGTCTATATTATTCATCATTTTCTTATTATTATTTTAATCTCGTCTCCTAACTTAAATTATGCTTAGTATTATTTTAATCTTGTCTCCTAACTTAAATTAGAACTTTATTATAATACATGTATATGGAAAAAGATAGTAAGAAAAAGAGGCGCAGCTGATGCGCATGACGTGCACCAACGAGATTTCTTTTTACGAAGCCCACAAAAAACCCTTTCTCCAGAGAGAGATTATTATTCAAACTTAGCGTCTATTTTCTTTAGTATAATGGTCAAGTATATTATATAAGTAAATCTTTTTAGTTTTGCAATCTTCTTGTGATAAGAAAATATTATTGAAGGAAAATGAAGAGATAATGCATTGGTTGTATTCTTTGGAGATGTCCATGTCTAGTGGATGTATAAATTCTACAAAGTAGTTATGCATGCTTTTTCTATTGACGACCAAGTCAAGTGAATATAACAGGAATAGTAGAAATTAAATGTCATAACTATTTATAGTCTTACTTTCTAACTACATCGTAGAAATATCATGACGAGTCGTAATAGTAACAATGCACTTATATATAAACAGGCTACGTTTAATTAATTTCTAAATATTATTTTTGACACATTTGGTGCACGAGTTTCAATTATTTATCATCACACTTAGTCATTCTAACTAAATTTTATATAGAAAGAAAATTTAACACATGCATTTCAATTCAAAATCATACCTTCTTAAAATGCTATGTTTTTTTTTTAAACAAAAAATGTGCAAATTGACCACTGAACATAACCTGAAAATGCAATTATAGGCCACTGAATGAAATAAAAGTGCAATTAGGCTACTGAACACTCCAAATACATGCATTTTCACCTGATAGCAGGTTACCATTCATTTCATCAGGTTGCCTGCTAACGTGGAGAGTGAGTTGGCATTTTTAAATAATTTTTAATAATAAACTTTAAAAATAAAAAATAATTAAATAAAAAAATAAAAAACACTGGTCGGCCACCCCCTTCCTCCCCTCATCCTTCGTCTCCAACCGAAGACAAAGAGATCTGTCTTCATCTCCAATCAGAGATGAAGGAGGAGGGGGGGAAGGGGGTGGCAGCTGGCCACCCCAGCGTTTTATTTTTATTTTTATTTTTATTTTTATTTTTTTGTTTTATTTATATTTTTAAATTTTATTTTTAAAAATGCCAAGTCGTCATCCACGTAAGCAGGCAACTTGATGAAATGGATGACAACTTGCTATCAGGTGAAATTACATATATTTGGAATGTTCAGTGGTCTAATTGCATTTTTTTTTCGTTCAGTGGCCTAATTACATTTTCATATTACGTTCAGGGATCAATTTGCACCTTATTCTAAAAAAAATTATTCATATTCTTCTTCTCTTTTTACTTTTTTTTTTTTAAAGACAACAATATCAGAGAAATAAAAATTTAAAAGAGAGTTAATATTGCATGAACCTATTTAATGTTTTCTTATTCTTATTTTGGGCCAAATTTTTTTGGATCCGACCACGAGGTGTCATAAGCAGACCCTAATTGTAGGAGACACCTTTAAACTGTACGATACTCAGACTAATTCACCAGGCCGACCCAATTAAGGGGCGTAGTACTGGCTAGATTGGTTTTTCAGTTTTCCATAGGAAAGGTGCAAATTTTACTGTGGACCATGGCCCAAAACGATGCCGTTCTTTTAATGAAAAAAACGACACCCGTTCCGCGCCTTTATACGTCGTTCCGCCTTAAATAACTCTGCTTGTATAACATATTCAGTTTCTTTTATATACACTGCAGTTTCATTTCAACACAATTACAGTTTCATTTCGATATATTTATAACTACAATTTCATTCGACATTATACACTCAGCTCAAATATGTGAAAACTGCTATTCAATTTCATTTTATATACACTGTAGTTTCATTACAACACAACTATAATATCATTTCAATATAACTACAGTTTCATTGGACAATATATACTTAAATATGTGAAATAGTTATTCAGTTTCATTTTATATACACTGTAGTTTCATTTCAACACAACTACAGTTTTATTTCGATATAACTACAATTTTAATTCGACATTATACAATCAAATATGTGAAATTGTTATTCAATTTCATTTTATATACACTATAGTTCCATTACAACACGTACAACTACAATATCATTTAATTTCAATATAATTCCAGTTTCATTGTACAATATACACTCAAATATGTGAAACTGTTATTCAGTTTCATTTTAATTAAATTACAGTCTCATTTTTTTTTTGAAAACAAAAAAAAAAAGTAATATGCGAGACAGTTTCATTTTAGATACATTGTAGTTTCATTTGGTAATTAACACACCAAAAATACGGGCTCCGTTAAGATGTAGTGCTTGGACCATGGTCCACGATATAACGACTGTACGAGAGGAGGTTCGAATTCTCGATATCTCTTAAGGAATGAGAGTGCACGATAGCTCATGCCAACCAAGCTGGTTTATTTTGGGCCTAATTTAAGTTAGAATATAATTGTATTATAACTGTCTTCTTACGGTTATCTCGAGATCTCTTCTGACTTTTCAAGCTTTAACAAGTTAAAAAAGTATATATAAACAGATAGTATATTGTAATAGAGTGAATAGTATATAAAAAGAAAAACCGTCTTCTTACGATTTTAAAGAAAATGACATGAAGAGAAAGTGATTAGATAATGTTGCCTAAATTCAATGAGGATGTCTTTGTCTAGTTATTTAATATCTTACAGGTGTCAGGTGAAAAAGACAGAAAGCAGAAGCGGTCCAACTGCTTTATTTGATATGTATATATCTTTTTTGCACGTCAAATTTATCTCTTTGTTTATTGAATTTGTGATAACACATTGCTTGTATTGATTGGAGATATCCATTCCATGTCCCGTAGATGAATATATAACTTCCCCAAAGCTTATGTTTTTTCAACTCACGACCAAGTCAAGTGGAAAGAAAGGTCTCAAATTCAAATTATATTCCAATTAAGATTACATAATTTGTTGAATGGATACTGGGGCTCTGTTTGGCAAAAGTTTATAATTTATTTTAAGCTACTAATAAACTATAAGTTCTGTTTGGTAATGTTCCTAAAATAAATTATTAGTTTAA
>CM008340.1:40560343-40581606 GCA_002525835.2 Ipomoea batatas | reverse complement strand
CCAACAGTTAGAGACGATGCGAGCTGAGATGGATGTTAAGCTACAAGCTGAAAGAGTTGAGATGGAGGCTAAACTACAAGCTGAAAAAGCTGAGATGGAGTCTAAACTACAAGCTCAAATGCAGACTCAAATGCAAGCTCAAATTGCAAGTTTGATGGATGAGTTGCGTCGCAATGGAATAATATCCACTTCTATGGCACAACCTCAAAATACTCAAGCTGAACATTCTGTTAACTCAAATGATGAAAACTTAGGAGAGGATTAGATTATGTTTATTAATATACTTGGTACTTTCTAACGATATAACTTTACTTTTGTTATTGCTTAGGAGTATGAATGCTTTAATAGAATATATTTTGCAATTATATTATTGATGTATTATATTATAGGTTTATTGCATGTATGCGAAATTAATTAGTAGATAAATTTATTATATTATAGGTTTAATGCAGGAATGTGAAATTAATTAGCGGGTAATTTTTTTTTAAAAATATTAAAATTTAGCGACGGATAAATATTGTATTAAATCCGTAGCTAAATATCAAATAAAATAAATAATACCAACGGAATAGCAACGGAAATATTCGTAGTTAAATTTAGCGACGGATTATTCCGTCACTAAACTGTAGCTAAATGGCATCAAATTCAAATAATAAAAACAAATTAGCGACGGTTATTTCCGTCACTAAATGTAGCGACGGATCATAGAGACGGACTCATTCGTCGCTAAGTCTAGCGACGGAAAGATCCGTAGCTATTCCCTTGCAAAGTTCGTCACGAAATCGTCGTGGTAGGAGTTTAGCGACGGAAATATCCGTCGCTACACCTAGCGATCGAAATTGCCGTCGCCATTTCGTCGACAATTTCTGCGACGAACTCGTCGTCCGGGGAACTATAGTGACGGACGTTTTCATCTAGCGACGGAACATTCCGTCGCTAGATTTTAGCGACGGACAAAAATTGCGTCGCTAAAATCTAACGACGCCCATTATAGCGACGGACGATATCCGTCGCTAATCCGTCGCTAAACGATTTAGCGACGGATTTCTCCTGTTTAGCGACGGAAATTGTCCGTCGCTATTTTAACGTTTTTTTGTAGTGTATAATTTTTTTACTACTATTTTCAGCTTGCAATGATCAAAATCATTTGCCTGATATTACTACATGCACTATCACATGTTTTAGTATTCAAATTACGTCGCCAGTAACAATGGTAATTATATCGATATAGTTTCGTAATTATTTGTTAATTTTTTTGAATGCAATTATTTGTTAATTTAATTTAATACATTCATTACATTCCCCTGATACATTTCATACATTTCTTTCTAGAAAATTCCTAATTGCATGCATCGCCATCTAATGCAACATTTGACTACAACTGCTATTTTGCGCCATGGTCACTCAGTAGGAATTGAAGTTACCGTTGAAAAGATGCACTTCACAACCGGAACATCAAATTTCATGATAGAGAATGATTTATATCCCGGGGACATTGTACTTTTTAGACATACTGGTTTCTTCACTTTTGAAACTTTTTTCTACTATGGCTACAACAATACCACCAACAATACCGGCGAGATAAAACTAGAGCCTAATCGTTCTGGGGAATACATAACATCTCGCAATTGTGAACAAGGTAACATTACACTATAATCCATAAACTATACTCTATCGATTATACTTAAGTACATATATGAATTTTTTTTGTTATATTTTAGACCAAATAATTGTCAGGGCGATGTCTGCTATCCCATCATCATTGTCATTTAATAAACAATTCGACGACACCGTTCATGGTATATTGATTTGTCTCAACCTTCAGCGGTAAGAAACAATACACATTGCAGTATACTTTCAATTTTCGTCAAAATGCTATTTTTATTTACTAACTTATTCTTACACTTCTTTAGCATGCTTTGTTGTGTGCATCTCTCAACCACTCCGACGTCTTCAATGACACTTTAACAATAATAGTTAGAAATAAAAAATTAGAGCTCTACTTCGATGAAACATTATTCATGCAACTGTGGGAGGAAATATCCACATATTTCCAAATTGACGCAACAGATAGTGTTGTATTATTCAATACACAAGACAACGTCGTAGTAATGATGTTAATTGGTAATTGTAATGTTGAGAATATTTATCCATGGTCGGTAGAATATTACATTCACGACAACATGTACGGTGAACTTAACTTGTTAAATGAATCATAAATATGAACACAACAATTTATCACTTTTTTTTTGCAAGCATATTATTATTCTATTTATTTCTTAATTGTTTACGTAATAAGTAGAAAAAATTGTAGTAAACATGTAATTATTAAACATTTAGTTCTCATTATTATTATACACTAATTACACATTATTGTTAATTATATTTAATTTTCCTCATAATTATGTAATAATTAGTACATTCTAATTAACTAACAATCATTTAATGAGGACAATACTATTTTTTTTCTCCTTATACATATATATATACCATCTTTTTTTTTTTCATTTAAACTACAATACTGTACACATACACGTATCCTACACTCATTTTCTACCTTTTAACTATTTTTTTAAAAGAAAGGCTAACATGCATTCGCAGAATGCATTTGTTTTGAAGCAAACATGCATTCCATGAAAGTACTTTGCCCATCTTTGTTACCTTTTCAAAACCGGCCTATTTTTGTATCCCACCTAAAAAGCAGACCCTATAGTGTTTATGACTCAGGACTGCTCTACGGCTTCGCGTCGTTAGGGTCTACGATTTATGACATCCCTGAAACACAACCCTCTTCAACAATCAAATTGACCGAGGTCGTTTTTCATGACCAAGAGGCAAGTTTTATTAGTTATATTATTCTTAAAAATGCATAATATGATGCAGTATGAATTCCTATACTATTTAAAGTTTTTGATAAAAACTGGGAAGTCTTACATATGCAGGGTAAATGAGTTTGCACCTAGGTGTTTTTTTCATATTCTGTTTGAACTTTTTTTTCAGGTACATACTGGACTACATTGTGCAAGGATCAATTTTACACCAAGAAGTAAGATTTATCAGTTATATTATTCTTAAAAATGCATAATATGAGCAGTATGAATCCTTATACTATTTAAAGGTTTTGATAAAAAGCTGGGAAATCTTACATATGCAGGGCACATGAGTTTGCACCTGGGTGTTTTTTCATATTCTGTTTGAACTTTTTTTCAGGTACTGGACTATATTGTGCAAGGATCAATTCTACACCAAGAGTTAAAATTTATCAGTTATATTATTCTTAAAAATGCATAATATGAGCAGTACTATTTAAAGTTTTTGATAAAAAACTGGGAAATCTTACATATGCCGGGCACAGAGTTTGCACCTAGGTGTTTTTTTCATATTCTGTTTGAACTTTTTTTCAGGTACTGGACAACATTGAACAAGGATTAATTTTACACCAAGATGTAAGTTTTAGCACTTATATTATTCTTAAAAATGCATAATATGAAGCAGTATGAATCCCTATACTATTTAAAGTTTTTGATAAAAACTGGGAAATAATCTTAGATATGTAGGCAAATGAGTTTGCACCTGGGTGTTTTTTCATATTCTAGGTACTGGAGATGAACGTATCAATTGATTCAATCAATCATCACAGATGAATTACAGAGTCCTATATGCGCTAGGAGTTACAAAGAGACTCCTGACTAATAGGAAGCCTAGCTAGACTAATTCTAGACCACAGAATATAAAGCATATAACATAAGCTATAATACTAATATTATTGACACACCCCCTCAAGCACAAGGTTGGTAGTTGACCACATTGAGCTTGGACCGGAGTGCGCTGAACCGCGGAGCAGGTAATGGCTTCGTGAAGATGTCTGCTAGCTGATCCTTGGTGGATACAAAATGCACCTTGAAATCGCCGAAGGCTACCTTGTCACGAACGAAATTGTAGTCAATCTCTACATGTTTTGTTCTCGCATGAAAAACAGGATTCGCAGCCAGATACGTAGCCCCTAGGTTGTCACACCATAAGGTTGCCGGGTTCCCTGAGTGTAGCCCCAACTCAGTCAGCAAGGAAACAATCCAAGTCACTTCAGCTGCAACGTCAGCCAGTCCTTTGTATTCAGCTTCTGTCGAAGAGCGTGCCATAGTGCGTTGTTTTCGTAAAACCCAGGAGATGAGATTCGCGCCTAGAAACACTGCATAGCCGCTCGTGGATTTTCTGTCAACAGGACAACCGGCCCAGTCAGAGTCTGAAAAAGCGTGAATATCTGTGGTTGAAGACACAGAGAGGCGCAGCCCGTAGGACATGGTACCTTTGACATACCGTAGCACACGCTTGAGTAAGGCTCAGTGATCATCTGTTGGTGAGTGCATGAACTGACATAACTGATTGACCGCGTAAGACAAATCAGGCCAGGTGATTGTGAGATACTGCAGAGCCCCAACTATTCTGCGGTACTGAGTTGGATTATCAAACATTTGAGAGGACGGCGAGACTGCCTGTGTTACCGCAGCTGGTGTTGCCAAAGGTTTGCAGTCAAACATCCCTGCTCGAGTTAGAATATCATCCATATAACGCCGTTGTGAAAGAACAAACCCTCCATCAACACGCACAGTTTCAATGCCAAGAAAGAAAGCCGGTGAGCCAAGATCTCGAATCTTGAAAGTAGAGGATAACTGTCCCAGGAGTTTATCTACAAGCAAGGAATCATTCCCCATCATGATAATATCGTCCACATAAACCAGTAAGAAGACCTTCGACCTGTGTGCCGAGTAATAGAAGAGTGACACATCAGTTTTAGACGCCTGGAAACCGGTGACAAGTAAAAAATCGTGTAGCCGTTTGAACCAGGCCCGAGGGGCTTGTTTGAGCCCGTATAACGATCGCCATAAGTGACAAACATAATCTGGGTGTGTTGGGTCCTCATACCCAGGTGGCTGTTTCATAAACACTGTTTCTGAGAGATGGCCATTCAGAAACGCATTATGCACATCCAGTTGCCTTAGCGTCCAATTGTGTGACAGTGCAAGAGAAAATAACATGCGAACTGTAGTCGGTTTGACTACAGGACTAAATGTGTCAAAGAAATCCTCACCCGCTACTTGATTAAATCCCTTGGCCACTAGCCGGGCTTTATATCGCTCAATTGCCCCATCAGCCTTTCGCTTAGTGCGATAGACCCATTTGCATCCAATGATGTTCATATGCGGTTTTGCCGGGACTAGTTGCCAGGTATTATTGTGAAGTAGAGCATTAAACTCCTGATCCATTGCTTCACGCCAGTGCGAGTGACCGACTGCCTGAGAGTAGCAGGTGGAGTCCACTGAAGTGGTTAAGGCATAAAACTGTTCATTTGTGCCTTGAGTCATATGTCGTAACCGCATTGTGTGGCCACGCTCTTGCGGTTGTGCTCGAGCTGCCCGACCTCGAGTAGGCGCCCGGCCAACGGGGCCCTCCAGGGCTAATAGAGGTGGGGCTTGATCCAAAGGTTGTTCAGCCTGAGTCGGAATGTGTAGCGGGGGACATATCACCGGAGCCGACCCCCATGGCATTGGTGAATTTGTTTGTTGCAACCTTTCCTGTTTAGACACTTCTGCAAAAGGGAAAATTGTTTCATCAAATCTGACGTGCCGACAGGTAAAGATTTTTCCAGTAGTGGGATCCATGCAACGGTAACCCCTAAAAGATGGTGGATACCCTAAGAAAACACATGGCTGTGACCGGAACTCAATTTTGTGTCGGTTGTATGGGCGTAAGTAGGGAAAGCACCTACACCCAAAGACTCAGAAGAAGGTATATGGGGGTTGGGTTTTGTATAGGCGATAGTGTGGACTTTGAAACTGTAAAGACGATGAGGGAAGATAATTAATTAAATATGTTGCAGTTTCAAACGCATAGTCCCAATATTTTAATGGGACCGAGCTTTCAGCCATGTGTTCATGTGTGTAGGCGCATGATTGCCTATACACAATCCCGAGCCTTTCAAACGTTTGGTGTAACCTATGGTATTCACCCCCTAAGTCGGATTGTATACATTTGATAGAACGCGAAAAACGGCGTTCTACCATCACACGAAACAACTCAAACACTTTATATATATATCTTATTTCACCCGTAAGGGATAAAACCAGCAATACCGAGTACAATCATCGACAAACAGAATAAAATATCGAAAACCAGAATTAGAAACTATGGGTGCAGGCCCCCAAATATCCGTATACAACAAATCTAATACATTTGAAGCAGACGAATTTATTCTATCTAAAGGAAAGCGACTAGATTTCCCACGCTGACACGAAGAGCACAACCCGGGTAAACTAACTTTATTTGTGGTGACTGGACAATCCTGTAGAACCCGCCGGAGAACTTGCTCGTGCGGGTGACCCAATCTGTTATGCCAAATGACAGGAGAGGCTCGGGCACTCAAAAAGGCTAAGTGACTTCTAGGCACGGATAAACGATACAAGCCTCCCACAGTTGGCCCTTTAAGAAGAACCCGTTTGGTGGTGCAGTCCTTCACAACAAAGAAAGTTTTGTGAAATTCAAAGAATACATCATTTTCGTTAGTAAAACGATGCACATATAATAATGGAACTGACAGTTTTGGCACATGTAATATATTAGATAGACACAGAGATTTTGAAACAGTAGGAAACGTTGCACGACCCACACTAGAAATACCTAGACCCGAACCGTCACCCACTCGCAGCACATCACCACCGGAATATTGCTCGGCCGACCCCAGCATGGACGAATTCGGTGTGGCATGCGCCGTCGCCCCTGTATCAGGGTACCAAGCGTCGACGACGGACGGCGCGGACTGGTCGGCGGTGGCTACAGCAACGTGGGCCTGCGCCGGCGGCTGGGTGTAGCGTTTGTAGCAAGTCACCGTTGTATGGTCGTGCGAGTGACAGATCTAGCACCGCGGGCTGTTACCACGTCCTTGGCCGCGCCCATTCCTGCTGTTTCGACCACGACCTTGCCGTCCACCGCGAGGAGCAGCGAACTGGGCGCCGCGATTAGAATTGCCATTCTGACGTCCGCCTCTGCCAGCGTATAGTGCCGTCGGGTTCGCGCCTGCAACATCGCCGGAATCCGTGGGGTAGTCATCGGCGAAGATGAACGCCTGTGTCTGCAAGAAATCTGCCAACTGCGGAATGGTCACTAGATCACCGGAGACTGTCAGCGAAGCCGCCATGAATCGGAACTCCGGTCGCAGCCCGCGGAAGACGTACAGATTCTGTTCGTCTAACGAGAGCGAACGACCGGCGAGTGCAAGATCCTCCACGATCAGCTGAGCTCTGCCGAGATATTCTGCCGGCGTGCTGCTCCCTTGCCGTAAGCTTTGGAATTGACCCAGCAGATTGAGACACCTCGCCCGTGTTGAGGAACCGAGTGCCGCCGTGATCGCTAGCCAGACGTCTCGGGAGGTGTCACGACCTACAGCGAGGTACATTACCTCGTCTGTGAGGGAGGAGATCAGGAGTGATAGTATCGACTGGTCCTGCTGCATCCACGCCGAATGTGCAGGATTGGGGATCGTGGTCGCTGCAGTCTCGTCGGAGGCTCCTTCGCCGGAGGCCGGAGCGGTGGGTAACGTAGCCGGTGGACATGGATGTGAGCCGTCTACGAATCCGAGGAGTCCTTGACCTTTGAGAAAAGGTACAAGCTGAGTGCGCCAGAACAGGAAGTTGCGGGAGGTTAATTTAATGGAAACAAAGTGGTGAGCGGCCGACAAGGTGTTTGTGGTGGTCGTCGGAGTAGCGACTGCGGCGGCAGTCACGGTTCTTTCCGATGAGTTGGTCGACATTTTTGGATGGGAGAGTAAAAAGTGGAGTCCTGAGCTAACTGATACCAGATGAACGTATCAATTGATTCAATCAATCATCACAGATGAATTACAGAGTCCTATATGCGCTAGGAGTTACAAAGAGACTCCTGACTAATAGGAAGCCTAGCTAGACTAATTCTAGACCACAGAATATAAAGCATATAACATAAGCTATAATACTAATATTATTGACACTGGAAAACATTGAGCAAAGATCAATTCTACAGGAGGACATGGTCTAATGATAATGAAATACAGCTTTGAAAAATTTGTATGTCTGTTGCCAAATTTTTATATTAGTAGTAGTACTAATGTAAAACAAGCCAATTGTAATTTTAATTCTTCATTACATTAATAAATCGTTTGAAGAGTACCTGGAATACTTTGTCGAGTAACAAATATTGTTATCCATGTTCAGATGTATTTATTGTGCCTGCAAAGTCAAGTGAAATTAATTAAATATATCATTTTAATTAATCTTTACACTAAAATGAATTTAAAGCTTACCAGTGTTACAACCTTAGTTGTCAAAACTCAAATAACATGAACAATTTCAATTAATCAAAGACTCTGAGTCCCAGTTATGAACCTGCACAGTTAATTTTTTATAAAAATGTATAACTCTATTTCATTGAAGACATCAAAAGGTCACAGTATATAAAAGTAATTATTGTGTACCATCAAGACTTTGAAGAGTTGCAAATACTTTTAGCCTTCCTGAGGTGCAATTATTCAACCTCGAAACTTGGAAAGTCAAAGTTAAAAAATTTCATTTCTGAGTTTAATTCATCTTAACACTCTTTTGATATTTTAAGTACTCAAAAAAAACATGAATAACAATTTAATTTTTTTTAAAAATAAGTTGTCATTGTTTGTATATTATGTACATAATAAAATATTACACATTATTAAACACTTTATGGTAAACAACGTTAGTGAAAGTTTAGTCTCTCAACAATCGGTGTACTATATTGAACCTCAAAAATGAATAGTCGCCAAACAATCTCACACGCCGAAACATACTTACAATCATAGTACATATTTATCTAAGTTTTAATTTTTATTATTTATATTGATATATTGATATATTGATTCTATTATAATAATGTATAAATATAAATTTTTATTCAAATTGTTATAATGAATCAATAATTTCCAAGTGTAATATTACGTCAAATGGATATATGTATGTATGTATGTATGTGTGTGTATGTGTGTATCTCTGTATGTGTGTGTGTGTATGTATGTATGTATGTATGTATGTATGTATGAAATTCAGTTCTCGTGCGGTTGCACGGTTAAATCTGAGTCATTGATCTTGCTTAAATCAACGTCTAGGATTACAAAAAAAAAATGGTGACAATTTGGTAATTTTTGCATTTAGATTAAAATTTAAGGTGCGTTTTTTTCTTCTTAAGGTACGTATTTTTGTGCTTAAGGTGCGTTATTTTGTACTTAAGGTGCGTGGTTTTTGTACTTAAGGTCCATGGTTTTTGTGCTTAAGTGTGTGATTGTTTTGTTTAAGGTGCGTGGTTATTTGCTTAAGGTGAGTAGTTGTGTGAAACTTAAGTTGCGTCAACTTGAAGCTTAAGGTGCATGTTTTTCTTCTTAAGGTGCGTGATTTTCTTTCTTAAGGTGCGTAATTTGTGTGCTTAAGGTGCTTCAGTAGCTGTTAGGTGTTAGGTGACAAAATCAAGGTTTAGACTCATATCTTCACACTTCACTTGATATTTACTAAAACTCAAATAGGGCAGAGCTTCTTTGGTTGGCAGACTAATACATGTATTCATAAATTTCTATGTCCCTTCCATTTGTTTTCAATTTCTATTATATCAAGGTAATAAAATGCTGATGTTTGATCTTATAATATAGATGAAATCATTATCCTTTTTTTTTTTTCAGGGTAATTCTCTAATATATCTTGGCTTCTCTTTGATCCATCCAATCCAAATGCGGGGTCCCATTTCAAAGTAGAGTTGATATGATAAAAACTCATCTAGAGTTAAAAACTTGATATATCGACTTTTGGGCATGGACTGACGACGGTGGAGGCCCAGACGACTATGATATGGACGAGGAAGAGGTTGAGGAAGCCGACAACAAGAAAGACTTCGATGTCGATTACGACACCTCTCTCGGCCTTTCAATCTCAGGCGACGGCACCGGTGGCAACAACGACATTGCCATGGTCCACTACAACAGCTTTGTCTCCACCCAGGGATGGGACTCCGAGAAAATCGTTGATTACAGACTCAACGAAGACAAATTCCACAAGATTAGCCTCCATGACTGTGATTTCATCATCCGCAAACCTCCTGATCCTGACAACGACGTGTATGATTTCTGTGAGGTCTCCTTCTCTCTTTTTATGAGCAAATGCGTTGCTTTTTACTCTTAGATTTGAGCATACGACAACGATTAGCATGTTAATTTGACCTATTGTAATGTGTTTTATTGTTTCCAGATGTACGTTACTCCTCCGGATACTGATGTGTATGCAATTTCAAGGTTCTTGCGCCAATGCCTCAAAAGGTTTTTGAGTGCTTATTCATTGACAAATGATGTATTATTTTCATTATATTGTAGTATATTAGATGTGGAAAAAGTGAATATGGATCCTACAATGTGACATAGCCTCCCATTGATGCACCTAGGGATCCCATGTACAAATCTGAGAGGGGGAAGTATTGAAGGTATGATTATAGCATCTTCCATTCAATGGTAATATTCTATACCCTGTGATATGAGAAACTTTATTCTAATATTGCTCACAGCTCAACTTGGACACTGATCAAGGCAAACTTAAAGTCTCAGACTATTGATGAGGTTAATTGTGAATCAAGTGTACATTCTTGTTAGCTATGTTCATAGATTAGAGTTTTTTTTTTTTTTTTTTTTTTTTTTTTTTTTTTTTTTTTTTTTTTTTTTTTTTTTTTTTTTTTTTTTTTTTTTTTTTTTTGACAGAGTTCATAGATTAGAGTTACTATGCCCTTTTTGTTTTCATTATTGCTCTTATGCAATTAGTCCTTCCTAGTGAAGCAGGAATCAAATAAAATAAATTAAATTAGGAATGGTATTTGCTACTTCAATTCATAATAATAAGATTAATAAAATTAAATATGGACTAAAATAATAAGTGTTAATAGGAGCTCAAAAAAAAAAAAAGTGTTAATAGTATTACAATTCATCAGGTCTTACAAGAAAATAAGTCATAACAGGATACACATGNGGCTAATAAACTCATATATTAAAAGAAAACCCATTTTCCTAAAAAACAAATCAACGATGAGGCAAAATAAGTAAAAAACAGTTGATGATAAGTGATAAACGCTACTTCAATGCCCCGGCATACCTTATGTGCCGCAATAGGATATTTCATGGAGGTCAATCCATGAGGACCATTCACTGTACCATGCAGGACATAAATCATTAGAACACTTATGCCTGCAATGGTATTGAATGAGTGATGTAAATGCTATAGCGTAGTAAGTGCAATCCGGGAAGCCACGAAAAGTAGCCATTGCAATGCAATAAAATATATTAGTTCAGTATGAAATTAATTTAATAAATAACAAAATAAGACATAAGACATTATTTTTTTCGCACAGGCACCCGTGCGACACCCGTGCAAAACCCGTGCGGCACCCCTATGTGATCCATAAGTATATCTATCTATTCCCCACATTCCTATAAATATGGATATTAAAAAAACTAAAGACCCAAAAATAACTAAAATATAAATATCTATCCGCCACGAAAGTGTACAAAAACTAAATAATTTTCTAAATTACTCAAAAAAACCTCGAATAAACTACAAAAATCAAATATACCATCTAACGTATCACTTTCATCCGCTGGGGCTATTTGAAGTAGAAGTGCCGGGATGACCTACACAAGTTGAATGTGTGCAATTAGTATATAGACAAAAAGTTGACCAAAACAAGTGTTAAATAACTAAATTAAATTGAAAATTAAAATAGTTTTACCTCGCGGATAAATCCATTACCAAGACCGATGAAGAAGTACATGAATCCATGAACCACATGAATTGAAACCTGTGTGCACACAATCGACACGCTCACTATGAACATGGACCCAAAGACTAAGTTCATCCAAGCAAATTGTATGGAGGTCAATCCATACAAACAAATCAACCCGCTGGGGCTAATAAACTCATATATTAAAAGAAAACCCATTTTCCTAAAAAACAAATCAACGTTGAGGCAAAATAAGTAAAAAACAGTTGATGATAAGTGATAAACGCTACTTCAATGCCCCGGCATACCTTATGCGCCGCAATAGGATATTTCATGGATGTCAATCCATGAGGACCATTCACTGTACCATGCAGGACATAAATCATTAGCACACTTATGCCTGCAATGGTATTGAATGAGTGATGTAAATGCTATAGCGTAGTAAGTGCAATCCGGGAAGCCACGAAAAGTAGCCATTGCAATGCAATAAAATATATTAGTTCAGTATGAAATTAATTTAATAAATAACAAAATAAGACTTAAGACATTATTTTTTTCGCACAGGCACCCGTGCGACACCCGTGCAAAACCCGTGCGGCACCCCTACAAAGTTGACATAACCGCCTCTTTTTCACAATTTTATTATGATATGATTGATAAGCGCGCGTGCACACACACACACATCATAGTGAAAGAGACAACTGTCACCAAACGCCTTCCATAACGAGGAATCACCCATGGTGTAACAAAACAAATGATTGCAAACCCAACCAAACTACCTATAGCCACAGCTAAAAAGGAGGAACCATCTCATACCTCAAACGACTGTAAAAATAAAGGTCCTATAAAAACTAATGGTGCTAACATAATGTACTAGGGAAGCATACTCATACGTATCCTAAACAACTAGAACTGATTTATTGCGCGCGATATTACCCTACGAAGAGACATANGTCTTTGGCCCAACAATATGTCGCAACATACCCCAAAGGGCATGAATAAAAACAACCACAACACCAAACTATCTGTGTATTCACAGAAGTTTGATGTGATGGCCGTGTTGTAGCTATAGTAAGTAAGCCTTTGGAGAAAGGCTATATAGATACTGTGGCATATTGATTAGTCCACCTACAAATAAAAAAATAATCACAATTAGATGATTCAGTTTTATATAAGCACATAAAATCAATATTAAAATTTACAATAAAATACATTTGAAGGGACTTACTCAAAAACTGCATGGAGTAACCATACATTATAGCAGCAATCGCGACAAAAACTCTAAAGCCAAACCTGTTTCTCAATCTAAATTTGGAAGAATAAAAAAAAGATAGTAATGATCGAGTTGGTATTAGTAAAAAATTAATCAAAAAGTATTATATAGAATATGATATACGAAATATAAAATGGGAAGACCTTACCTCTTGTGCGGGGTGAAAATAATGTTGTAGTTGATTGATCAGATATTGCGTCCATGGAATCTGCAAAAATAAATAATTAATAAAGAGAAATTTGAAAGTTGGCAGTTGACATTTTGTTAAAAATAATTTTAATTATTAAAATAAAACTTTTAACATCATTGACGTAACAAGAGATGCCAAATTGCCAAAGTCAAATAAAAAATTACATAAACATATACAATGTTTAAGTGCTTAGTGTTTACTGCCTATTGTGAAATGCCAAATTGCCAATAGCCAAAGTCAAAAACCAAAATGTGATAGTGTGATACTGCCCACTGCCAAATTCCAAAGACCAAACTCACAACTCACAAACATATAACATATTACAAAAGCAGTCCATGTCCAACACTCCAACACCAACCGTCAACACACATTAATTTAAAACAAAATGGCAAACAAACTACAAAAACAGTCCATGAATGTTTGAAGAACATTCTGCCAAGTCCATGAAAGATTGAAAAACAGTCCATAAAAGTGTTAAGATTCAAATATTTTAAATCTTCAATTCAATTTGTAATATTAATAATTTGCCGTGAATCAAATTAATATTAATAATTTGTAATATTAATTTTAATAATTTTCTATTTAAATTCAATTTGTATTAAGTTGTATGATACCTTACTTTTTTTATAGTTATATTGCCGTGAATCAAATTAATATTAATAATTTGTAATATTAATTTTAATAATTTTCTATTTAAATTCAATTTGTATTAAGTTGTATGATACCTTACTTTTTTTTTTTTATAATAATTATTTGTACATATATCCATAATTAACAACTCATTTTATTCATATAAAAATATGCGAATAAAAAATACTAATGAACATAATTTATTTCATTAATAAACTTCAACAATGTATTTTTATACAAAATATCCTTTCTGTTAATTTTAATAAAACGTAACTTACGAATGTATAATTTTTAATCTGTGCATCGTACGAGATAGTAAACCTTTGAATTTTATGATGCCTTAATATTTTATTAAGTTTTATCATGGCTCTTACTTTTTATTCTAATTTGTGATACATTTATTCCTAATTAACTTCTTCTTTTAGTATCACAAATTTTTGTATTTAATTTATAAACTTCAACAATAAATAGCCTTATAAAATATCATTCACATTAATATTAAAATAACATAACTTACTAATTATAAGTTTCATCCGTGCACCGCACGGGACAATTACTAGTATAATATAAACTTGTATACTACATTAATTACTTTTTAATTTTAATTTCTTTTAGTTAAATCAACTTTAAGTTTTTCTAAATTAATTCGAATACGATGAAGTATAATATAAACTTGTATTCTACATTAATTAAATGATTCATAAAAGGTAGACTAAAAAAATATTTAATTTATCTTGTGAAAGGTATGAAAAAGATAAAATAAACGAGAGCTAGAAAATAAGAACAAGTGTTGCTAATGTGATTTAAACCTGTGACATAGGTTTTTTTAACATCAAGTTAAAAGTTCAACCAACTAAGCTACTCAAACCATTAATAATTTGAACATAAATATAACTTTTATATAAAATTTAATACTATATATATATATATATATATATATATTGCATACATATATATAAAAGGGTGGCGTTCAGGGGGGAGTGGGGCAGCTCGCTGTCCCCACAGTGGCTCCGTCTCTTAATCTAACTTAAAATATGAAAAGAAATTTGGAAAAATAGTTAGGGTCCGAATCATGGTTGAAAAATCGCTAGGCGCTCGGAGGCGCCTAGGCTCCTGTGTAATTTTTTTAAAATTGTTTAAAATTTTTAAGACTTGATAATTATAAACTATTTAATACTTTAATACTTAATACTAAAATATTAAATATTAACCTAAAAAACATTTAAAGTTTGAACAATTTAGGGTTATTTCGCTCAAAACGATATCGTTTTGAGTGAAATAATCCTTATAAAAAAGAAGGGAACAATAGCTAATCGGACGACTAGGCGACCTAGTCGGCGCTTAGGCGGCCTAGTCAGCCGCCTAGACTACCGATTATGGTGATACGCTAGGCAGTCGGCCAACGCCTAGACGCTGATTAATCGGTGTCTAGGCAAGATTTTTAAAACACATGTTCGAATATGGGTCAAAATCGAGTAGAGATGACTAAAAATGAGCTTAAATGGTGAACAAGAGGCTGCCACACAATCTAGGACACATGCATGTAGGCGCCCATGTGCAAAACAATAAAAAAAATCACTTTGGAGAGTTGTGGTGCATGGGCGCCTTCACGGGCGTGAACCCGCCCATGCATTATTCTTAATATAATCACTTCCTTGTTGTTTTTAACCATTTTAACATCCAAATTTAGCTTAATGGCCTTCATGAAAGTTGTAACATTTGTGTTTTAATTCTTTCCAATGGTGCAAAATAACATAAATAAGCCATAATTCATCACATGAAATTTGGAACAATTCACGAATAAAATTGATTATATATGGGGATATGAATAATAAAACAATTAAATAGGGTTCAAATATGGGTCAAAATGGAGTAGAAATGACTACTAATAAGCTGAAATGGTGAACAAGGGGCTAGGACATAGGCGTGTAGGCGCTATTATGAAAAACAGTAAAAAAAATCACTTTGGAGAATAGTGGTGCATGGGCACCTCCATAGCTTGATGTTTTTCATTGTTGTTTTTGACAATTTTAACAGTAAAAAAAAATCCTTGATGTTTTTGACAATTTTAACATCAAAATATAGCTAGAATGCTAGATGGTTTTCATTAAAGTTGTAACATTTGTGTTTTAATTCTTTTCAATGGCGCAAAATAACATAGCCATAATCCACATGGAATTTGGAACGATTCACAAATAAAATTAATTAAATAGGGGTGGGTGGAGGGGTGTGGGGGGAAATATGAACAATAAAACACCTATCACCCCGCGAAGGCCCCTATGCTTTGTAGGCCTACTTGTCAAATTTTTTAAAAAATAATTTAAGAAAAATTGTATTTTTCGTCCCTAAGTTATACGATAATTGTAGAATTCGTCCCGAATTGTTGATCATGCGCTCTTTTTGTTCCTAAGCTATCATTGACGTTGCACTTTTCATCCCTTTACTAACAAAACATTAGGGATGAAATTTGCAACGTTAATCTAACTTATGGATGAAAAGTGAGCACGGAAAATTAATAAAAAATGATGAAAAGTGGAACACCAATGATAACTTAGGGGTGAAAAGTGAGCGCGATTATTACTTAGGGACAAATTCTACAATTAGGGACGAAAAATGCAATTTTCTCATAATTTATTAAAATTGAGTTTTAAAAAGTTAATAATTAAGACAATAAAATAGTTTAAACAAGAAAAACAAAGTCTAAAAACTGAAAAATGATAAAATTTATATAAAGAATTAAATATTTTATATTATTACTAATATTGGCGGGTCTCTAAATCCTCAGCTTGCTTACTATTTCATTAGGGTACATACACATGGATATGGCCATATGGGTTTTGATTTTCAATGAATTTTAGATTGAAGCATTGAGCCGAGGATTTAATTTAATTATTATTATTTTTTTGAAACAGGATTTAATTTAATTATATTTCACCCTATAAAAGAGATTGGGGAAGACCGGATCGGAAGACACTAATCAGCATCAGCTTGACTAATATTGTGGCGTACATATAAAGGGAGTGACCAATTGATGAGAAGAAAAGCACCCTCGCCTCTTTCATTTTGAGGTGGAAGTGTGACCATATTCTTCACTACCTCCTAAAATATCTCATTTCTCCTCCCATATGTCCACATACATCCCCTTTAATTCACAAATTTTTGTATAATATCACACGTGAAAATACTGTTTACTAGAAACAAAATATAATTGATCGAGGACTAATGGAGGACCAAATCCGTTACGAAATCAATAGTTGAGGATTTAATTGGTCAAAATTAATAATTGAGGACCAATTTGATAATTACGACATAGTTGAGGGTCCAGAACTGTCATTAATTCCAAAAAAAAATTATTATTTGCCATGCTCTAAGGGGTCATAATATTCCCCAATTTAATTATCCTTAAAAAAAGTCCCACACGTTTATAATTTTGTGCAATTGAACATAACACCCGTACAATGCACGAATAATAACATATATTGAATAGGAAAAAATTATAATTTGCCATGCTCTAAGCTAGGGGTCATCAATTGTGTTTACATGTGATATGGTTGGTGTGGTTGTAGATTCATGTAACATTTTACTTTTATCTCCATTCTCTCTCCCGTACTTGTTTTAAGTGCACCGAATGAGGATTGATGTTATTGGTAATCAACTAATGACAAAACGTGATATGAAGTGTGAAGTGTTATAGGGGTTAAATTTGACGGGTCTATCCTTCCTAATTCCATGCATGCACAATCACACGCAAAGAAATGCATGCAAAAGAACACACGTTATATATGGGTCTACCACACATAATTAAACTACATGTATGTATGTATGTATTTATCCAGGTGGTGGGAATAGCCACACATATCTGTCCCCACTCGACTACTGCCACGTAATCACTTTGCTTTCCATACAAACTCTCTTCTTCTTCAATGCCTGGCTTTAAATTAAAAAGCCTGCCTGCCTGCCGGAGACTGCATATATACTCAACAATTCAGTCTGTTCATTCCCTCAATCTGTGTAGTTTGGAATTCTACTGAAAGGACAAAGAAAGAAGTAGGACAGGCATTATATATTATTTCATTTTTCAGCTCGACGAGTTAACAGTAATCATGGCGGCGGCGACAAAAGGAGGAGGAGATGTTTCACCGTCGTCGTCCGTTAAGGATAACAGGTGCAGCGCCGTTGTCAGCTCACCCAGAGCTCAGAAGGCGGCGATGATGGAGTGTGATTCTCCGGTGGCTCCCACCAGAGATGTGCCGGAGAAGGAGCATTCCGGGCGGGAGAAGCTGAAGAGGCACTGGACGGAAGTGGCGGGGAGGGTTTTGGTGCCGGAAAAATGGGGCCAGGAGGGTTTGCTTAGGGAATGGATGGATTATTCTTCTTTTGATGCTTTGTTGGCTCCCAAGGGATTGTTGTCAGCTCGACAACATCTAATCTCGCAAGCTAAACGAACGTGTTCAAGCTTTTTCAAGTCTCAATAAATATAATATGACTATCAAATATCGAGATGATATATATACATGAAATGCTATTTTTCTCTATTATATATTATACTCTTGCATTTACATGATCAAGTGTTTGCTCTTGTCATCTTGTGTAATGGCTTGTATGCACATAGCTTATTGGTAAATGGTTGTTGGCTGATTTGGTTGGCTGTTTGGGTTAGAAGGTATGATTTGTTGATAATATTAGTTGATGGTAGAAAGTTGTTTGATAAATTAGTTGTTAACTGATAGCTGTTTGGTATAATTTCTTTTCTCAAAAAAGCTAATTGAAAAGGCTGCTTTGAGTAACCTTTTGAATTTTAGCATTTTGGAGTTGCATTGGCTGATAGGCTGATTATTTACCAAACAGGGCCTATGACTTGTTCATTTGTGTTTCTAGCTTGTGGTAGGTAGTTAGAAACAATAGTATATGATTATCAAATCTACCTACTATCTGAAATTAAAAAATTGGTAATTACAAAATGGCCCAAAATCGCTAATTATGAAATGATTGGTCTTAACGTAACCCCAAAATACTAAATTTAATTCTCTAGACTAGTATTTGAGTTGTGCGTAACCCTTTAGACTGCAATGACAAAATACTAGATTTAATCCTCTAGACTAATGTTTAAGTTATGGTATGCTAGACTTGGCCCTCCGGGCTTCTACCAACACAAACAACTACTCCGTATGTTTCTTAGCTAAAGGGTAAGTAAGTTGCAAATCTAAAAAGATGCAGACAAGGCAAGGGAAAAATAAAGATCAAATGAGCAGCTGAACTGCAGAAACAAGCAGTGTATATGTGTTTTGATAGTTTTGGAAAAATTAATGAGTAATTATTGAGTACTATGATTGTGAATCAAGAACATTCTAAGGAGAAAAAAAAAAAATCAGTCTCATGGCTTGCATGGCACAAGAATACAATGTTTATTAAACTCTCAATGTGAAATTTGCTTCCTTCTGGTTCAGATGAGCAGCTGAATTCATTCTGTTGGTCTCTGTCCCAAAACCGGAATATCTTCATACCGCTTCTGCATTTGATAGGTGAGAAAATTTGAGTTAGAAATTTATGCAAGGTAATTGAGATCTCATTAAACAGGAAGCACAACGAAACTTTTAGCCTCAAAAAATATGTTGAAAAATGTTGATGTGCATTTCCCAAACATGAATGGCGTTTTTTAATCTAGGGAAACCAAAATGGAAATGGAGGGAAACCAAAATGGAAATGGAAGCCAAGTAGTTTGTAGCTCAATGACACCTCTATGGCTCTCCCAAATGGGAGGTCACAGGTTCGTCGAACCCCAATGGAGGCATTGACTCTTTGTGCTTCAATAGGTTGAGAAAGTATGTATGGACAAATAATGCATTGTAATAGAATCAGTAGACAGTAGTACTTAAAAAAATGGAAATGGAAAGTGACTTGACCACGGGCATTTCAAGCAATAAATACAGTAAAATTGAATAATCTGCATTTCAAATTTCACCTAGCTAAAAGAATTAAGGAGCATATAGTTTTTGAGTTTTTTTTACTTTAATTGACTTAGATCTCCCCTTCGACAATTTTCAAAGTTGCATATGCATGTTATTGATGTCTCAACCACCCACTTTAGACTTAGCAGTGCATTAACTTTAATTGTTTGGGATGTGGCTGTGTAGCACAGACTGCTAGAGTGGGTTGGTTTCATGGCCAGGTTACAGGTTACGAATTCGAAGATACACTGGTTTGAAATCTTGTAATCATGTAATGTGACAATATGCTAATTACAAAGTTCAAGAGTAAAACTGTAAAAGTGAGAAAGGGTAATATAGAATTACTAATAGAGATAGAATAACATTTATAGAAGACAAAAGCAGAAGCAAGAGATATATGGAATCAAGATTGAGAGCTATGATTCTTCCCCACTGTGACAATCATGAATGATCACAAGTTTAGTTTTGCAGGGAAGAATCAACATAAAATCTAAGTCAAACCAAGAGATTGTTTCTCGAGACAAAACAATGGTAAAATAGCTTCAAGAAATCAAGTAAAACTGTAAAAGTAGAGGAAATTATTCGGAAAGGTCTAAAAACTTGCTGAATCTTCCACCAAAGCTACCTCTCATACACAGTTAATTAACAGATGATGAGAATAAGACTATCGAATGTATGGCCCCTACTGATGTCATTACCACAGCTCAACTAAAATGAAAAAACCCGTTTCTGTTACAAACAGTCAAACATAGCAAGCTCAATTTGAGTATGCATCACTTTGCTAGACAGAATTGGCATAAATCTAGAGACTCCAATGATAGCATAATGTACGCATGTGATGCTAAAACATGAAGCCTCCACCATCTATCTACAGTCTAATCAGTTTTACTGTGGAAGTTCCCTACTTTAATTTCCACTAATATCACAACTATCAATACCAGAGTGAGGCAATGAACTTAATGAGTCGCACTACCAATGAACCATGTTTTCAAGGTATATGAGAAACAACTCTGATCTAATGAGCATAAGTGCAAGACAATCAATGGAAGAACAAAAACCCTACATTATTATACACCCTAAACCAATTACCAAAGACACAGAGGAACATGGCATGTAAACAGAAAACTCTCTGCTTCTAACAAATAGACCTATTATTTGCTTTTCCTTTATTTTGAATACAATACAAAGCAATACCAATCAGTACCATGAAACCATAAAGATTTACAACAAAAACACATTAACCATGGCAGAAAAAAAAGTTCCAATTTTTCTATTAGCAGTTCAACATGAACATATCAATCTTCAAACCTATTTTCACTCCGAAAAGGAAATCAAACCTCCAATTATAGATCAATACGCAACCGGTTTAACGAAACATAATGCTCATAAAGCAGGCGAATAACATACCCCAACATTGTTG
>CM008340.1:40470379-40489513 GCA_002525835.2 Ipomoea batatas | reverse complement strand
ATTACAAAAGTGGGTACCTTCATTGCTAATAATAGCTCTGGGCGTCCCAAACCTGGCAAAAATGTCTTTCAAAACTTCAAAACAACCTTACTGTCATTTGTCCTAGTAGCCACAGCTTCAACCCATTTTGACATATAATCAACAGCCACAAGAATGTAATTATAACCAAAGGAAGTAAGAAAAGGTCCCATGAAATCAATACCCCAAACATCAAAGAGATCAATAACCAGAATATTTGAAAGGGGCATTTCATGACGCTTACTTATATTACCAGTCCTCTGGCATCTATCACACTTAAAAGAAAATTCAATTGCGTCCTTGAACAAAGTGGGCCAATAAAAACCAGACTGCAAAACTTTCAATGCAGTTTTCTTCCCACTAAAATGTCCTCCGCAGTTTAGAGTGTGACAGTGATTCAAAATATTTTGCTGTTCAAACTCAGGAATACACCTTCTAATTATTTGATCAGGACAAATTTTAAACTAATAAGGCTCATCCCAGAAGAAATGTTTTGCTTTAGAAAGAAAATGTGTTTTTCCTTGTGAATTCAAGTCTGTGTGAAATTGACCTGAGACTAAATAATTCACAAAATCTGCATACCAAGGCTCTTTATTTTGGAACGAAAGCAACTGTTCATCAGGGAACCTGTCATTTATAGGAATATCAGAGTTAGGACAATTATTAGCCGCATCTGGTAAAGGAGACAAATGATCAGCGACCATATTCTCGCACCCTTTATTGTCCTTGATAGTCAAATCGAATTCTTGCAGCAACAAAATCCATCTTATTAGTCTAGGTTTAGCATCTTTTTTAGCCAACAAAAATTTTAAATTAAAGCAGAATTATCAGAATAAACAATCACCTTAGAACCAATCAAGTAAGAACGAAATTTTTCTAACGCAAAGACTATAGCCAACAACTCCTTTTCAGTAGTTGTATAGTTAACCTGAGCATTATCCAAAGTTCTACTTGCATAATGATTCACATAAGGTAGTTTATTAATCTTTTGTCCTAAAACAACACCTATAGCATAATCAGATGCATCGCACATTATTTCAAAAGGATGTTCCCAATTAGGTGCAGCAAGAATGGGAGCAGAAGTTAAATTTTCTTTCAAAAAGTTGAAAGCGGACAAACATTCATCATCAAACTTGAAGACAACATCTTTCGCTAACAGGTTACACATAGGCCTGCAAATTTTTGAAAAGTCTTTTATGAAGCGCCTGTAAAAACCTGCATGACCAAGAAAGCTTCGCACTTTTTTCACAGATGTAGGGGGAGGTAATTTGGAAATAACTTCAATTTTAGCCCTGTCAACCTCTATGCCCCTGTTAGAAATTATATGCCCCAAAACAATGCCCTCGTTAACCATGAAATTACTTTTTTCCCAGCTCAAGGTTAAGTTCATTTTAACACATCTTTCAAGCACAGAAGATAAATGAGAAAGACAGTCATCAAAAGAATCACCAAACAGAGAAATATCATCCATAAATACTTCAACGTATCCCTCAATCATATTAGAAAATATCGACATCATACACCTTTGAAAAGTCGCAGGTGCATTGCATAACCCAAATGACATTCTACGATACGCAAAAGTGCCAAAAGGGCATGTAAATGTCGTTTTTTCTTGATCTTCAAGTGCAATAGAAATTTGAAAATAACCTTGAAAGCCATCTAAGAAACAGTAATAAGCATGCCCAGCTAATCTTTCTAACAATTGGTCAATAAAGGGCAAAGGAAAATGATATTTTTTAGTGGCAACATTCAATTTTCTGTAGTCTATGCACGTGCGCCACCCAGTTACTGTTCTAGTCGGAATTAATTCATTTTTTTCATTAGTTACCACAGTAATTCCCGATTTCTTTGGCACGACGTGAACTGGACTTACCCATTTACTGTCTGAAATTGGGTAAATAATACCTGAGTCCAGCAACTTTAGGACTTCTGCACGTACAACCTCCTTCATATTTGAATTTAACCTGCGCTGAGGTTGACGGACATGAGTTGCCCCTTCTTCAAGTAAGATCCGGTGCATACAAACTGTTGGACTTATTCCTTTGATATCTCCTACTGTCCAACCAATTGCACTTTTATATTTTTTTAATCTTTCCTGTGAAAGGTTAAAGGCAATTATTACAGGATAAGTGTTATTTGGACCTAAGAAAGCATATTTTAAAGAACTAGGAAGAGGCTTTAATTATAGCTTGGGTGGAACGTCAGCTTCAATTGAGGGATGGTGTTTTTCTTTGATTTGCTCCAGATAGTCTGTGAGTGAACATCCTCCAACACCCTCCCTCTTTTATTGGGCTTTTATTAGGTTCCTCTTCATCATCTTCGACCTTCAACGGAGATTCATCTAAAAACTTAGTAGAAATTATGGAATCTAAAATGTCTACAGCAAAGCAATGATTATTATTGTTTTCAGGCAATTTCATTGATTTCAGAATGGAAAATTCAACAGTTTCGTCAAGGACAGTCATGGTTAATTTTCCATTTTGGACATCAATCATTGTTTTTGTTGTGGCCATAAAATGTTGGCCAAGCAAAATAGGCATGTCCTGCTCATGATTACACTTTTTATTTATGTCTAAACAACAAAGTCAGCAGGAATGATTAATTTGTCAACTTGGACCAAAACATCTTCTACAATACCCCTAGGATATCTAATAGAGCGATTAGCAAGCTCTAGGGACGTTGTAGTAGGTTTTAATCTATCCAGACCCAACTGCAAGTAGACAGAGTAAGGCATCAAGTTAATGCTTGCCCCTAAATCAAGCATTGCCTTTTTCTTTCTTAGAATTCCCCATTGTAATAGTTATTATGAAACTACCGGGGTCTTCTTATTTTGGGGGCAAGTCAGTTTGCCAAACAACACTTACAGTTTTAGACATAAAGACTTTTTCATTATGTTCATACCTACGCTTTCTAGTGTTTAGTTCTTTTAAAAACTTAGCATAGGCAGGCATATTTTTAATCATGTCTAACAAAGGCAAGTTCACATTCACTTTTGATAACATATCATAAATATCAGAAAATGATTTATCAAACTTTGAATTTTTCAATCTACCAGGAAATGGAACTGGGGGAGCATATGGCTTAGGGGGCACATAAGGATCATTAGATTTATGCAATTTGGGTTCATCCGTATTAGCATCATTATCAACATTCAAATTTTCAACTATTTCAGCATGTTTAGAAGTGGTATTTTCTTTAACATTTTTAATTACTTTACCACTTCTTAACACAGTCATAACCTTAGCTTCTTCAGGTTGGCTAGGCAACTTACCTGGCACATGGCCTTATAGAGCTTCAGCAATTTGCCCCACTTGGACTTCCAACTTTCTCATGGAAGCTTCATTTCTGGCAAGAGAAGCCTTAGTTTTAGCAAGTGACGCCTCTGTTCGTTGGAACCGTTGATCGTTTGCTTCTTGTTGCATCTGGAACCGCTGGTCATTTGCTTCTTGTTATCTATTGCAAGCCTGTATAAAAGTATTCAAAGAATCCTCCCAAGCTGGTTTTTTCGGTTGAGGTGGAGCAATTGGTTGAAAATTATTTTGGTTATTATTCCAAGAAAAATTGGGATTGTTTTTCCAACCCGGATTATAAGAATTAGAATACGGGTCATTTCTAGGCCTTTGATTGAAACTATTCATAGCATTTGCCTGTTCAAAATTATGAACATTTTCGTCAACCATAGATGCATTGTTTTGCTTCATACTCATCATAGAACACATGTTTTTCACTTGTTTAGCTAACTCAGACACTTGAATTTCCAACCCAGCATTTGAGTTAACTTCAGACATACCTGGCGTTCGTCCCCTTATACTCTTTTGTTGCGAGTTTGCCCCTAGCATTTCATACAATGTTAAAGTTTCCTCCGCAGTTTTTTCTCCCATGGCACCTCCAACCGCTTTGTCAACCATTGATTGGCTGGTTTGCGTCAAACCATCATAGAAAGTTTGATTTTGCAGCTCCAATGGGTAGCCATAGTGGGGGCATTGAATCAGCAACATTTTGTACCTTTCCCATGCCTCATGGAACGGTTCACCTTCAGCTTGTGAGAAAGTTGCAATTTTTCTACACAAGTCTGCAGTTTTAGCATGGGAATAGAATTTACCTATAAACTTGTTGTACACCTCCGACCATGTCCGAAGGGATCCAGGTGTGAGAGTCATGAACCATGTCTTTGCTGCATCTTTCAAGGTGTATGGGAAACACCTCAGCCTCAGTGCATCCTCGGTCAAGTCATTCAACGGGAAGTGTTGGACTATCCCGTAGAAATCCCTGATAAAGGTAAGGGCATCTTCGCTTGTTGAACCGTGAAAAGACGGCAGCTGGTTGTAATCGACCGTTTTTAGCTCATAATTCCTGGCTGCATCAGTAAGCACTATACAAGAAGGTGAAGCACCTACTTGGGGCTTACCAAAGTCTTTCATTAGCCTATGATTGGGTTGAGGGTTTGGTTGAGGGGGTTGAGGAAGTGCATCCATAGTTGTGGTTGTTTCTTGTGGTTCAAAACCAGGATTTTCAACAGGTAAATGTTTTTTCTTTTTTCTATCAATGTAGTCGTCCAAAGTCAATAATGTAGGTTTTAAAGAACGACGACCTTGCATAAAATAAAAGCACAAATAAACTAACAGGCAAACCAAATAAATAGAATAAAATATTCAATAAAGAGTAAAGAGAAAAAAAACTAAACAAATAATAGGCACATTTTTAAATTTTTTTAAAAAGTAATATTAAGCAAAGGGAAAATAAATAAATAAATAAATTGCACAATATATAATTCCCCAGCAACGGCGCCAAAAATTGATTGGACAATTTTAATAATGTCCTCGCAAGTCCACGAGTCAATTGTAGTTTAGCGTGCAAAGCAAGGGTCGAACCCACATGGAATTGATACTATGCAATTTACAGACTTAGAATTAATTAAAATAATGCAATAGAATAAAACCAAAACTAGTAAAGTAAGGAGAAATAAAATAATTAACGACTTAGAAAGAACGAGATAGCAACAATTGTGTAATTAACAAGTAAACCAAAGCTGTAGGAACATAAATCACCTACGATTAATCGCAATGCAAAATCATAAGTTACAATTTAATTTGATTGACAAATTGAACATAAATTAAAGCAAGAATTTTGTGGTAATTCGTGTGCGTAAGTAGGCTTAAAACAAAAATCCTTTATGGCATTCGCTCCCACCTTGTTGGCTTTGAAGAAAAGTAGGCAGTCGTTAGCAAACATAAGATGGGAAATCGTCGGCGCGCCTCTGGCAATCCGCAACCATGGATTCTACCATTCAGTTCTGTACCTCTGATGATCGCCGACAAGCCCTCGGAACACAATATAAACAAATAGGCGACATGAGGTTTCCTTGGCGAAGCCCGTGCGAGGGAATGATGGGGCCGATGAGATCCTCATTAACCTTTATGTTATATTCCGCAGATTCCATGCACAACATAACTAGGTTCACCTAGTTGATGTCGAAAGCAAAACTCAAAAGCATTTGGTGCACAAAAACCCACTCCAAGCGGTTGTATGCCTTAGTTATGTCGAGCTTTAAGCCCACCCAACCCTGTTTCCCACCCACCTTTCTACATAAAAGAAAACCCCACCTCGACAACAATTAATATATTGTTCGTAATGAGGCGATTTGGAACAAAGGTGCATTGGGATTCGACAATCAAAGAGCTGAGTAGTGGCTTTAGACGATTAGCCAAGAGTTTTGCGATGACCTTGTAAATAGTGTTACATAATGCAATGGGGCGAATGCCACCTACTGATTCTGGAACATGCTTCTTCGGTAACAACACAATGTTCGTCATCCCCAAACCTTACGGAAACGAGCATTTTGACACACACTCATTGGTGAACGCATAGACATCATCCCCTATTAGAAACCAAAAATGTTGGAAGAACTTTGGGTTCATGCCATCCATCCCGGGCGCTTTATCGTGATTCATTGCAAGAGGGTTGCACGAACCTCCTCCTTGGTAACAGGTTGGAGAAGGTCTTTGTTTTGCTCAGAAGTAACATTAGGAAGTAGAATATATTGCAACGAAGGTTCCCACTACTAGAGGAAGAGAAAATATTGCAATATTACTAATGTAATACCTCATGTAGAGAGTTGCCATCAACCCAGACACCTTCAGAGTTACGAAGCCTTAGGATACGATTTTTCTTCCTTCTACCTGATGCATATTGGTGAAAAAATTTGATATTTGTTGGTCCCGGTGGTTGAGATGTGAGTCTAGAGGGGGGGTTGAATAAACTCACAGGGATTTTGAAAACTTTTTACGAGGTCAATCCTTTGAAAGGAATAAACTCGATCAATGATAAGAACGCAACGGATAAGATAGATTATGCCAAATTTTAATTTTGCTTTGCACAGAAAATTTTAGTCTATGAAAATATTAGGTTTTGAGTGTGGCATGCAATCAGTACTTGAAAATGAAAAGAGAGAGAGAGAGGGGGAGTTTTTATAGTGGTTCGGCTATTAACGAAGCCTACTCCACTCTTCTTCACAACTTGTGAAGGTTTGCACAGTTTTCTCCTTAATAGTACAAAACTCCTTTACAACGTACTCCTTAGATCACTGAGCCCGGCAGCCACGTTTGGTTAGGTTTTCAACTGCTTCAAAGTTTACTCCACCCCTTTCTACTTCACTAAGAAGAGATGGCTGACGATGGTTGAAAGTGTTTCTCCAACTTGAGATCCTTGTGTTTGAACTTCTTGATTTCAACTTTTGAGCTTCACAAGATCTCTCTTACAATCTGGATAGAACTTTTGAGCTTTTGAATATTTTGACACATTAAGAGTAGTATTGCTTGCTAATGGCTTTTCGCTTTTTCAACCTTGTTCAAGTGAGATGGAACATGGGTATTTATAGGTGGAAATTTTCAGATCCGTTGGAGGGAACCTGAATTTTCAAACCTATTGCCCAGTGTGTAATATCCAATGGGTAAAGTTTTAACCTTTTCAGAATGTCAGTTCCTTTCTAGCCGTTTGTTCACTTTTATGCAAGGACAATTTGTCTTTTATCCCACAAAAAGATGACAATCATTTAATGCTCTTAGGGATTGTTGCCTAGGATCTATTTTGACATTCAGGTTATACCCAACCTCAAGGCTTTGGATAAGACAACTAACAGAGAATGTCTAGTGCCTTGGGTACTCGTGGGAATGATTGATTTTATCATTCTCTCATCATCTCCTCGAATCAATCACCTTTGATTCTTCGGTTTAGAAAATTCTACCCTTCCATTCTTCGGCCTTAAGCTTTCACATTCTTCAGTCTTCAACTCTTTGTATCTTCAGTCTTGAACTCTTCGTATCTTCAAGACCTCGGCTTGAAATCTTTCACTCAAAGTTTTGTTCAGAAAAGATAACAAGTTACTCTTTAAAAGTAAGGACTCGTCTAACAGCTAAGACTTAGGCAAGGATTCGTCATCAAAATCAATGGTTCGGGGTTCCTAACAATTTCCCCCTTTTTGATGATGTCAACACTTATACTCGTACCATTTGGCTATTTGTATCCAAGTAAGGATTTTTATTATCATACCCGAATAGTTAGAGATTAACAATTCATATCCGAGGAGTACAAGTTCTAGTTAAAACACACACACGCATGAACCCAAAAACTTGTCTTTTATTTAATCAAAATAAAGCAGACATTACAAAAACATAGCAATGAAAGTAAAAAAAGGAATGAAAATCATATTTTCTCCTCATCTCTGCTAGCATTCTTCTTGTTTAGTTTCTCCAACTTCTCAACTTCCTTGCGTTCAAGCATGTCATTGATTTCTTTTCTTGCTTTAACTACATCGAGTCCTTCAATCTTGTACTCATAATTTTTGTTGATTTTAAGCACTAAGTAGTTCTGAGTTGCTTCACCAAGATTGTCTCCTTGAATGATTCACCATTTCCACCATTTGATCAGTTCAGGAGCATTCATTCCAGATAGAAAACATTGTCTAGTTGCAGTCATGATTTGAATGATTCCATTCATCTTGGTGTGGTCTTCATCAGTGATCTTTATGTTATTTGCATCTTCAAGCTCTTTCACGATTTTCCCAAATCTCTTTTGTTCTTCTTGTTGTATTCTGAATATCTCTTCATCTCTCTTCCTTTGATCATATATTCTTTTATTCTAATTTTTTATGTATTCCATTTTGTCCTTGACGGATTTGTGTTTCCAGAAAGGTGGAATGTTGCAATTTTGATAAAACTTTCCACTTCCATCATCATATGGAACATAGTCAATCATTCGTCCATCACGTGCTCGGGTTTTATCTTTCTTTTGCTTTTTAGCACTTGGACCACCAGATGATTTATCTTGTGTTCGCTTAGGTGAAGGAGAGGGAGATGAAGTCTTCCTGAGATTCAAGAAATTTTCTGTTTCTCTTGTTTGATTGTCACTTCCTGGTTCATTATTACTGTCATCTCCTCGGATCACAATCTCTTTTCCTTTGCAAGTACTCAGGGTTCCCTTCTTTTCCCTCTTGTTGGCATCATTGACTTCAACAAGGCAGTCAATCTTGTTGCTCGGCCTATTAACACAGACTTGAAGTTTCTTGAGAGTTCAATCATACTCCGAGATGTAGGTGCCCATTTGGTTTTGATTGCTTGTCACATACTCAAGTTTGATGTAGGAGAGATCCAGACGCTCCTTGATGAAAGCATGTTTCGTGACCAGGTCATGTTGAACCTTTTTAATCTCGGCTAATGACTCTTTCAATGATCCAAGTGAAACCAAGTTTTCTGAAAAAACACTATCAATCTTCTGTTCAAGAGCTGTGATTCTTGCATCAGCAGTTGATTTTGAAGCCTTCTTCTTTTGCTTCCTTATAACTTTCTTTATCTTGGCAATGGACTCATTTATCGATTTGAAGTGAGTGTCCTGAGTCTTCGCCATCCCCTGTATAGCATTCAGCAGAGAAGTGAAAGCAGAAGAGCTGTTAACAATTACCTCCGAGGAGTCTGAGCTCTTAGATGCCTTGGCTGGATCCGCATGACTTCTTTTGTGAGGTGCTTCCAGATTTCCACCTTGAACCAAGGCAAGTTCATGATGATTAGCCGAATCCTTTGGCATGTCCTCGGATTGCACAACTGGTAAAGGCAAGTCCTTGTGACTGGCACTACTAGATGCTTCCAGATTTTCATCTTGAGTGTAGTCAGGATACGTCTTCACTTCCACATCTATCAGGTTCATAGATGAGGTGATCATATTTTCATCAATCATGAGCAAGTTGTCGTGATTCGTACCATGAGATGCTTCCAGATTGCCATCTCGGGCTGAACTCTGACCTAGCACAATAGTGTGTTCCAAAGATTCGGTGTCAATTGGATGTTCCTCAATTTCTTGATTCTCATCATGATGGACAATTTCAATGTGAGTAGTCTTCGGGTTGTCATCATCTTCATTATGTGGCTGATTGGTAGTTGATTCTCTACCACCATGTTAGTCAGTGCCGAACTGTTTACTTTCAATGACCTTGTTTAAAATGTCAATGACAAACTCATAGTCCAACTTTAACATCTTCTTCTTTAAGGAAGATGGTACTGTGGATGGTTGAGAATATCCTTTCATCTTCTTCCACATGCGTTTCCGACTGAATTCCTTCGCTGAACAGTCTTGATGATAATTCGCACCGTATACTGGAAAATCAAAAGCACGTCGCACGTCGTCATGGGTGATGGTCACATTGGATCCATGAACCACAGACTGTATCTCATCAATGCCATTTTCAGTATGAAGTGTAGCATTTATGTAAAACTGAGCAACGTCAAGAGGATACCAGGCATTGTGTTTGAAAGTTGCAAACTTGTAGAGACTGCTATCTTTGAGACACTGGATTACTTTGTTTCCAAAGTCTTTGTCGATCACTTTTGAGAGAAAGCCGTCGACATGGAGAATAGATCCGGCTTTAACCATACAATTTTTGGAATCTTGTCTTGGAAGACGATGGAGAAAGAAGTTGATGATGGTCTTATCCTCACATGGACAAGTAATGGTCCGTGGCGGGATAAAGGATGGTTCCTTTGTCGGTAGGTTCTTTGCGGTGGAGATGATGTTAGTTTAGGAGCAGGTTGATAAGCACCAGGAGCATTACCAGATGATGAACTGGAGGTTTCAGATGATGAACTTGAACTGGAAGCCATTGATGCTTATGTGTAAGGAAAGAAGTTTTGATTTTGGAGAGGTAGTTTTAGGGTTTTTGGAGGGATATCTTACTTGTGAAGGTAAAAGTGAGGAATGGGAGAATGAAGAGGTTTATATATGGCAATGAGTTGCGGGTCGGGCTAATATGGCGGATATGGGGTGCATTTATGTATATACGACAATGTCCTTAAATACCCTTAATAAGAGGGGCAAATAAGGTAAAGATCCGTGTCTCCCGGTTTGAACTTCAAAGACCACTTCTCCCACTTTGTGATTGTGAGAGTGTACTCATTACTCCATCTTTTCATTTAAAGCATGTCCTTTCACTTCTGACGGTTCGTTAGTTCAAGGATAGTAGAGCACATGCTCAAATATCAACCGCAAATCAGATACTAAATATAAACGGTTCTTGTGCAACAAGTCTTGAGAACAACTCTTCGGTTGACTTGGTTGGTAAGGATTCAGTTGGTAAGGATTCAGTTAACAACCCCTAACCCTTCCACTTGTCAAAACTTTAGTATTCGGTCGTGATGTGCCTCTTAGTCTTCGGTTATGATGATTCGTGTACTCAGTTTAAGATAAAAACAAGAATCATAATAGAGAACTTTTTATTTCATGGTTCCAAGATCATCAACAAGATACAACCATCAGGACATAAGGCATCACCCAACCATGCCTCCGCTTTCATATCGAGGAGTCGAAACTACTTCCTCATCTTGCCCTTTCCCTTAGCCATTGCCTTGGCTTGCCTGCTGTTGGCAGTGCACACCAGCCTTTGTCCTTGACTGCTCCCCGGAGTCGGAGGGCTCTGAACTGGTCTTGCACTCAAGGCTAAATCTTCATGAAAGCGTCGCCACTCCCTCACCTCGTGGTCCCAAGAGGGAAGCATAGGGGCATATCTAGGTTCATTCTCTAAAACGGAGGACTGGTCAGGAACTTCATCAGGTTCAAGCATTTCTTCAAGGTAGCGAAGGTAGTCTCCGTCAAAGTCCTCGGGACGAGGTTGGTTCTGTCCTTGTGGTGGGGGTTGAGCTTCAGCATGATTTTCTTGATACCATCGCAAAATATCGTTCCATCCTTCGTCACCAGAATGATATGGAGAACGCCTGGGTATGATGTCTTGGTCCGACCAGAATGGTTCATCATTCGGAGGTGCTAGTCATGTCGAGTGAAAGCCCGGAACAGAAAGGGTTGGCTGGTTGGGGACTTCTTCTGAATCTGAGTCCGAAAGCTCAAGAGGACGGTTGGAATTGTCTCCTTCCAGTGGCTGACCCTTTTCAGCCCTTAGCTTGTTGAGCTTTTCATCCCCTGCTTTTAACATCAAGAGGAACGAGAACCTTTTCTTAGCTGGCTTGTCCTCAGACTGAGCTTTCTTGCCTTTTCCCTTATCCATACCTACAAAACAGAAGACAAAACAAGAAAGAGAAGTTAGGGATACTTCCTTCTTCCTTGGACGTGATCTATTTATAAGGGGGTTTGGGTGATCTTGATTGGCCGAGTTGAATCTGAAAAGACCATTCAAGGCACAAACATCCAAAACGTTTGATCTTATCTTTAATTCAAATCCGTGATCTTTGAAATTTATGGCTGCTTTCAATGCTTCACGCCATAAATGAAACGTCCCTTCAGTTTCGTAAGCATTCGTTTGTTTGCTTGTTAGTTCATTTCTATCATGCCGAGCTCATGGCGTAATGTAGAGAATCTTGTCTCGGCAAGCGGTTTTGGGAGAATATCGGCAAGTTGGTCATCAGTATTCACGTATTCCAGCTTGATATCCTTTTTCTCAACATGGTCTCGGATAAAGTGATATTTGATATCAATATGTTTAGTCCTCGAGTGAAGCACAGGATTTTGGGTAATAGCAATAGCACTTGTATTGTCACACAAAATGCTTACTTCTCGTGCTGAGACTCCATAATCCTTTAGTTGTTGTACCATCCATAATATTTGCGCAAAAAAACTTCCTACGGCTATGTATTCGGCTTCAGCAGTACTCGTGGCAATAGAGTTTTGTTTTTTGCTGAACCAAGAGACAAGCCTTCCCCCTAAGAACTGGCATGTCCCGGATGTATTTTTTCGATCAATTTTACAACCAACAAAATCTGCATCCGAATACCCAACAAGGTCGAAGAATCCATGCTTCGGATACCAAAGTCCCACACTTTGAGTTCCTTTAAGATATCTTAGAATCTTTTTGGCAGCAATTAGATGACTCTCCTTGGAATTAGCTTGAAAACGGGCACAAACACCTACTGCGAAAGACATATCCGGTCTGCTAGCAGTCAGATATAACAATGAGCCGATAATTCCTCTATACTTCGTCTGGTCTACTGATGTTGTGGTTTATGGTTAGGTGGATGTAGTGGTAAAACGAGAAAAAGTCCCCGAGTGTCGTGTTTCTCAAGGATGACAAATTGGAGCGAATTAGTGTTGGTATTTAGGAGGTTAATAGGTAAGAGTTGTGATAAGCACCTAGAATAGTCCGATTTAAGGGTCATTTACGGGCTAAAATTGCATAGTTTACTACCCATTCATAAGGATTTCATGCATTAAAACTCGGATGCGATAAAAAATCTCTAACACGATTATGGAAGATGTTTTGAAGCTATTTCTACAGTCACAAAAAGGATTCAAGGCCAAAACCGAGCAAAAAGCGAAGAAGCCAAGAAGCAGGAACCTCCCACGCAACCCAACACGCGTGTGGATGGACGTGGATCATTTCCTGTAGCTCACCACGCCCTCCACCACGTGTGGCGCTAGGCGTCGAAGATTCAAGGCTCGACGCGTCGAGCCCCAGCCTCGACGCGTCGAGAAGATGCCGTAACAATTTCAACAAAATCCTACAAGGCTCGATGCGTCTTAGGGTTTTCTCCCCTCTTGGGGGAAAACCTCTCTTTCTATTAGATTAGATTTAGATTAAAGAGGAGGATTGAAGTTTCAAGGATGTAAAGGCTCTATTATTCTTGGATGGTAACCTTTTAATACTCTTAATATTTTAATATTTGTTTCCTTTGAAACTTTGATTTTCTCCTTCTTGTTGCATTATTTAATGATAGCTTAGAGTAGAAAGGGGATTGGTGGCCCCGAAACTAGCTTTATGCTTGATTTAATGATATGTTTTTCTTAAAGTTGTGAGCTTTATGTTCTTATATTTGTATGCTTGTGTGGGTGAAGTTTGGTGTTGTTTGGTGCCTATGTGTGGCTACACTAGGTAGCAACTCTGTGAAAGTGATTGTGTGCGCGATAGCGGCCTTTCACGAGTCCTACTCACCTATATCTCCGCCCTTAGTCCGAAAGGACGAGGTCCGAGAGGAGTGGTAGACAAGGTGTTTGACAAAATGCCCCAGCCGAATGAGGATATGGGGGTCCGAGTGTGACGCCACTCGGTGATGTGCCTAAACCTCCCATGTTAAATCCGAGGCATATGCTCGCACAACCGATAGAATCCTAGACCATATATGCTTGCCAACAGCCCCCATCCCCGTTTTTCCCTTATTCTTGCCTTTGTTATTTTTAGATTTCCAATTTCGTTACAAATATACTTTCAAGTTCTTGTCATTCTTGTAACTCTTAACCTTCAACCTCCTAAAAGTTAACATACATTCGACTCCAAACCTGCCTTCCTTGAGAGACATGACACTCGGGGAGTTTTCCTCGTTTTATCACCTCCATTCCACATTTACTCACACTAAAATTACAACATCAAATTGGCGTCGTTACCGGGGAAGGCAAACGGTTTTTGAATTGTGTTGACATTTTTGAAGTTGGATTTTAAGAGTTCTTGAATTTCTTTCTTTTTGTTTATATTGTTTTCTAATTTTTGCTACTTGACTGAAGAAGTGAGCTTACATTGCCTTGTATATCTTGTGCTCACTTGCAACTACTTTTAGTTGCAAAAGATTTGTTGTTGGCTAAGCTTTGTGCAGGAAATTTTTGTTGAAAAATCATTTGTAAGCTTGCCAATGAGAGCTCAAATGTATCTCCATGGTCACCCACACCATGAGGGAACTCTTTTGAATTATATTCCACCCCAACCATATCCCTATTACCCCCATTCCACCTATGCTTACATTCCACCAACATATCATTCCCCACCTCCAAACCCTTACCCATTTCCATATCACTACTTACCGCATCCAACTTCTTATCCATCTTATATACATAACCATCACCCACCACCATACACACACCCTATCCCATAGTATCAAAACGAATTCCCCCCACAATATTCCAATTATCAAAATGACTCGTTAAGCTCTAAAGAAATATCCCAAAATATAGAGAGTAAGCTTGCACAAATGATGAGAACAATCGACCCAAGCTATACTCCCGAGCCATTTTCGTTCCCTAATTCCTACCTAAACACCCATTACCCACCTTCGCCACTGCCGTAACTCGCTTGGCCGGACAAGGGAGACGGAAGGGGGGGTGCTCCGCTCGCCATCACCGCAAACAGAGGAGGTTGTCGAAGACTTTGCCGAGCGGAGAAGAGAAGCGGAGAGGTTGGTGCCGTCGACACGCTCCGCTAGCTCCATCGCCGGGAAACAGGGGAGAAGATAAATGCCACTATCGGAGATCGCGGTCGTCGTTTGTTCGCCGTCGGAGCGAACCGTTGTCGGAGAAGGGACGGAGGCCCGAGGTCATGAAGCTGCTCTGCCGTTGCTGTTCGACGTCGGGAACGCAGAAGGTGACGTCGTCGCCATCCGTTGAGCTTACCACGATCAGCAGAGTTGTTGCAGTCCTGGCCGCTCGCCGCCGTCGACAAGGAAGAGGGAGATAGGGTCTCGCCGTCGCCGTTGATTGAACCAGAAACCACCGCCACACTATGCTTCGTCCGCCGCTGCCTTGTCGCCTTGCCGGTTGTTCGATGATCCACCTCCATCGAGAAATGGCGGAGACGATGGGAACTGCTCGGACAGGTGAGGTTGCTACGCTGGCCAGCTAAGTCGCCGAGCACGGGAGAGAGGAGAGAGAGCTACCGGAGTTGTCGCTGAAGCTCGCCATTGCTTCGCCGATCGAGAGAGAGAGACGAGAAGGATGAGAGAAAGCTTGAGGAAAAATGTTGGCTGCTGAGGGAACATATATTAGTATATACCAAAATCTATTTTTAGTAGGTTTAGGCCCCTTTTGGGTTGGATCAATTTATAGAGGTTGGGTCAAAAGAACACTTGGGCTTATATAATTTGAACTCAAGACTAATCATAGTCTATAAAATACATATCCATAACTTATGGGCTTGTAGTATTTAGGTTCTAAAATAATAGTTTATATAAGATGGCTCATTTATAGCCCATAATAAAAGATCATATATTATAATATATATATATATATACCCACATAGGCATATCGGGCTAAGAATATTTAGTATCCTAGTAATAATAATAATAGGTAGTCCAAAATACATTATTCCAAGCCCATGCGAAAATAATTTATACTTATAATTATTTTAATAAGAAAATAACCCCTCATTTATTTCTTTAAAATAGTAGGAATTTTCGGGGTGTTACAATGAGTTTAGAGAATTTCTCACAAAGATCCGAATTAGTGCTTCCGAAGATGATGTCGTCCACATAGATTTAGACTAACAAGATGTGATCTCCATCCTTGATTCTGAATAGTGTTTTATCCACTTGTCCCTTCGTGAAACCACAATTGATAAGAAAACATGATAGGGTATCATACCAAGCTCTCGGCGCTTGTTAAAAACGTATAATTCTTCCTCTAAGAGTCCATTTAGAACCAGGGCCTTCTTGAGCTTGTAAACTTTGTCTGTTCCAATTTCAGAGATAAAACCAGGTGGTTGTTCAACCTATACTTCTTCCTCTAAGAGTCCATTTAGAAATGCACTTTTGACATCCATTTGAAATACTTTGAAATTCTTGTATGCAGCATAAGCTAGAAATATTCTGATTGCTTCAAGTCTAGCTACTGGAGCGAAAATTTCGTCAAAATCAATGCCTTCTTCTTGACAATAACCTTTAGCAACAAGTCGAGCCTTGTTCCTAACAATGACTCCTTGTTCATTCATCTTGTTTCTAAAAACCCATTTCGTTCCAATGACATTTTGGTGAGTTGGACGAGGAACAAACTCCCATACGTTGTTCCTCTCGAATTGATGTAATTCATCTTGCATAGCAATGACCCAGTCCGAATCATTCAATGCTTCGCCTATTGTCTTTAGTCTATTTGTGATATGAAGCATGCCATCATGCATTCCCGAATGGATGCACGAGTACGTACCCCATCATGAATATCTCCAATGATTTGATCTTGAGGATGATTCCTCAACCACCTTAGATCTGGTTGAAACGTAGTTGGTGGTGCACCCTCATCTACTGTAGGATCAATTTGAGTGATTTCATCTTGGTGTGCTTCAGGTTGATCTGGTTCAGTAGCTATATTCTACAATACTTCATCTGAAGGTGAAGTATTCGGTAGATGATTCGGAAAGACTAGATAATCATCTTCCTCAGATTCTATTTCTTCGGATAGTTCATCAGCTTCTCCAGTCTTCATATTCTCCTGATCTTGTGTCTTTTCAGAATTGGCCATATAATCTGTGGAAATTTCATCGAAGACCACATGGATAGATTCCTCTATCACCATGGTTCTTTTGTTTAGAACTCGGAAAGCCTTGCTTTTATCTGAGTAACCCATGAATAGTCCTTCATCAGCACGTTCATCGAAGGCTTTAAGGTGAGACTTTCCATTGTTGTGAATGAAGCATTTGCTTCCAAAGATATGGAAATATCTTACAACAGCCTTCTTGCCTTTCCACAGTTCATAGGGAGTAACCCCATGAATCTTGTGAATGAGAGATCTGTTTTGGGTATAACAAGTTGGGTTGATAGCTTCGGCCCAAAAACGCTTAGGCAAACTTGAGAAAGCAATCATTGATCTTGCTGCTTCCTTAAGAGTTCTGTTCCTTCTTTCAGCAACACCATTTTGCTGAGGAGTTCTTGCTGTGGACAATTGATGGAGGATTCCATGTTGTCCACAGAAATCTTGTATTACTTTATTCATGAACTCTGTTCCTTGATCTGATCGGATTTTGATAATATTTAGATCCTTTTTTGTTTGAAGTCTTCGTAGCAGATCAAGCAGAACCTTCTCAGTTTCATTCTTCTTCGTTAAAAAGGATGTCCAGGTATATCTTGTGTAGTCATCTACTACCACAAGAATATATTTCCTCCCACTTAAGCTTACAGGATTAACCGGTCCGAATAGATCCATATGGAGTAAACTTAAGGGTCTTGAATTGGTATCAATAGATTTTGACTTGAACGAATACTTGATTTGTTTCCCTTTTTGGCAGGCTTCACAAATCTTGTCCTTGTCATAAGTTACATTAGGTAACCTTTCTACCAATTCTTTTCTCGCAAGCTTGTTGATGGCCTTGAAGTTGAGATGATTAAGTTTATGATGACATTCCCAACTCAGGTCTCTTTTGCTTTTGGCAAATAAGGAAGTATTCGTCTTTACTGATTCCCATTTAACTACATACATGTTCTTCCTTCGTCTGGCAGTTAATATAACTTCGCGATCCTTTTCTGAAATAACTTGACAAAGGTCTTTTGAGAATTCCACTTTATATCCTTTGTCGCAGAATTAACTTGTGCCTAAAAGGTTAAATTTTAGTCCTTCAACAAAAGAAACTTCTTGAATAGTTAGGCCATTCTTCGTGATTTCTCTAGTGCCCATGGTTCGTCCACTTGAGTTCCCACAAAAAACAACTTTAGGACCATTCTTCGCCTTAAAATTGCTCAATTCTGACTTGTCACCAGTCATGTGCCTTGAGCATCCACTATCTACATACCATATGATCATGTTTCCCTACATCCAAAGATTAGGCTGTTTTAGGTAGCCATACCTTCTTGGGTCCTTGCGGGTTAGTGGTAAGCTTGGGCATCCATGCATACCTAGAAAACGTGTTTTTTTGTAGTGAGTATTATATAGGTTTAATATATGTATGGGATAATAATTAGTGGGTAAATTATTATTATTTTTTAAATTTTAAAAATTTAGCGACGGACAAAAACCGTAGCAAATTTGTAGCTAAATACCTTCCAACAATAAAGAATGGCAACAGAATAGTAACGGAAATATCCGTTGCTAAAGTTAGTGACGGATATTTATATCGCAATTCCCTAACAAGTTTCGTCTTCCAATCGTTGCAGCGAGGAAAAATAGCGACGGATATTTTCGTCGCTAAATCTAGCGACGGAAATAAATTGCGTCGTTGAATTCTAGCGACGGACGAAACCCGTCGCTAATCCATCACTAAATAGCTTAGCGACGGATTTTTCCTATTTAGCGACGAAAATGGTCTGTCGCTATTTTCGCATTCTTTTGTAGTGCCACACGGTCCACCGCAATGAAGCCTAGTGAAAGCTGCTTCCTACACATCTGTTACCACCGCCCATCCAGTGGAACCTTACTCAACACAATAACCTAACAAGACAGAACTCCACCGCAGTGAACGGTGCTTTTCACACATCCGTCACCCTGCCCAAACAGCGGTACCCTACTTATTCACAATTATGTAAAGCTGGAACTCAGTTTCAAACACAATCCATCACAATTTGGCCATTAAGATGACTACCACAATAATGCATTTAGGCATAATCTCTCAAGTATAGTATTTCCATAGAATACCAGAATATCATTATAGATCACGCATAACATCATAAGGAGCATCAAATACTCAAACATAGATATGTAGTAATTCCTCAAAATTCACCAACATATACACTTAAAGCTGTAAATAGAATATTTAGGAAATTATATAGATTAAAAAACTACAAAAATAGGGTTTATTGGAACATTCATGCTTGACGAGATTGACCTAAAGATGCACCAAAACACATGAAGAAATGCACTGGATGAACACTAAATATGTAGAGAATATCGCTTCATGGTACTGAGTGGTGGGCTGGAAGAGCCCCCCACTTAAACCCGTTATACTCA
>CM008340.1:40393724-40414768 GCA_002525835.2 Ipomoea batatas | reverse complement strand
TTAAATGAGCTTGAGGAATCATCTAGATTTATAATCTGTCTTTATAGTACCACTACTAATATTTCTCAAGATTTAAGTCTCCAAATTAGTATTAAAAACACATGGTGCATGTCATTTAGACATGGAGACATCACAACATACTAGAAAGGGGTGCATCTCATAGCAAGATTCTCCATAGACAAATCTCAACTTTATCGAAACAAAGGAATACACCATACCTTATTCTGAGCAGAACTGATATTTGTTAGCACCCTCAGCCCCATAATTTTGTAGGAATTCACCAATCAGATTTGCACCCCAAATGATCTTGGTCCTGAATGAACCTTCCAACAAAGTATTGTAAGATCAGCCAGGTCTGCCTCCAATTCAGTGGCATTGCAATCTTCACTGAATTCATATCTCATAATTCCATCCTTAAAAGTTCCGACTGTCAAAACCAATATGTTACAACTTACAATTAGTTTTTGATAAGCGAATAGTGAATATATTGAATGATAATGAACTTCAATAAACCAAAACTAGTGTTTCTTTAACTTCTAAGAGCAGTTGTCATTACTATGAGTACAAGCTACTAGTATAGAGCACGTTGCAGTGGTCATAAGAAGTTATTTTTACCTCATATTTTATTTGATTGCCAAGACAACTCCGACAAGTCATGATAACGAGTAGGTGTGATTACCAATAATCGCCACAAGAACACTTGCCACCACTAAAATGGTGAAACCGATAAGGATCCTTCAATATGATTTCTCTCCTGACTATGTTGCTTACAAGTTTGTAAACAGAATGACAATCGCCACAGACTCGTAGATTCTTGAAAATCCGGAGCTTTGAACCTTCAGGGGTAGCAATCAAAGCATAGGCTAGTGCAAGTCTCTCGCTATGGCTCCACAGATTGTGTTCTTTCTGTTCCTCATCTGTGTCATGCAATGCAAAGCTCGTATCAGGGACATATCCAGCTTCTTTAATTTTTTTTCTCAATTCCCCTACTTTGTCGTATATCTGCTCAGATAAAGGGTGGGACTGGTCTCCAATACCAAAAGTGCAAATTTTGTCCTTCATTTTAACCCAACTGCAAGATGGCTGCTTTTTTATGTTGCCTAATTCCATCTTGGCCCTAACATTTTGGACATCCTGCCACCTTCCGGATGTTGCACAAACATTTGAATACAGAACATAAGCCGAGTCATCAGTGGGGTTAGATTTAAGAAGATAGTCAGTAGCTTTCTTTGCCAGTGCAGCATGGCCATGCATTCTACATGCTGCCAGCAAACTCCGCCAAATAAAGTCATTTGGGGGTACCGACATTTCTTTGATGAATGCTTCTGCTTCAGCAAGTCTTCCTGATCTTCCAAGCAGATCAACAATGCACACACAGTGTTCTATAGCAACTGGGACCCCAAAATCAGTAGTCATCGAAGCAAAATGTGTGAGACCCTCATCCACTAAACCCCCATGACTACATGCAGACAGAAGAGAGACAAATGTGACATGATCAGGCTTTGCACCATGCTTAAGCATTTCATGAAAGGTGTCCCTAGCTTCATTAAAAAGTCCATGTCTGGCAAAAGTAGACATCAATATGTTCCAAGACAAGCGTGAACGCATATTTGGTTTTGGGGGCATTTTAAGCACATATGTCAGTTCACCACACTTTCCATACATATCCATTGTAGCATTTATGATGTAATGGTATGCATCAAAACCAAGTTTAGTAGCCAGACAGTGAAGCTGTTGGCCTTCTTCCAGACTACCCAAGTTTGCTGCAGCTGAAAGGCCAGAAGAAAGGCTGAATTGATCTAACTCTACTTTAGCCCTCTGCATATTGAGCAGAAGCTTCAAAGCCTCTTCCCAGTGGCCATGGTGAGCATTTGCAGAAACCATGACATTCCATGTTACAAAAGACTTGTTAACCACCTCATCAAATATAAAGTTGCTTGACTTGAGATCTCCACACTCACCATACATCGCTATGAGGGAGTTCCTCACATACTCATCTTTCTCAAAACCATATACAATTATATATCCATGCAATGGCATTCCAGTATTCAGGAGGTCAAACAAAGATGAGCAGGATCCAAGAGCATTTATTATTGTAATGTAGTTTGCAGGTTCACCACTCTCTCTCATCAGTTTAAAAGTTCTCACTACATTAATAGTTTCATTATTATCAGCATAACCACCAATTAGTGCATTCCAAGTAACCAACTCTTTCTCTGCTATTTTAAAAAACACTTTTTCAGCTTCGAACATCATGCCACATTTTCCATACAAGGTGACTAATGCATTGCCAACTATCAAATTTTCTTGGAGCCCAGATGTCATAACAAGTCCATGAACTATCTTCCCTTCAGTTAGATACTCAGCATCTGAACAAGCAGCCAATGCACTAGCAAAGGTCACATGGTTTACTGAGTTTCCTAAGTGAAGCAACTCAGTGAACACTTTCAAGGCATTGAAATAGTCTCCTTTCAAAACATAGCCAGCCATCATGGAATTCCAAGAAATCAAATCCTTCTCTGCCATGTTCTGGAACAAATTTTCAGCTTCTGAATATCTTAAAGCATCAGCATACATTGAAAGAAGAGTGTTACAAACACATATATTCGAATACCATCCCAATTTCATCACCAAACCGTGAATTCCTCTACCATGATTTATATTATCTACAGAACCGCAGGCTGACAACAAGGAAGAAAGTGTAGTGGAATTTATATCATCATGGTCACGGCGCATAAAGTAGAAACATCTAAATGCTTCCTCACAAAGTTGATTATGTGCTAACACAGATATCATTGAATTCCATGATATAGTGTCTCTATCAGTCATGCCTTCAAAAACCCAATAGGCCTCTTTCACAAAATTAAAATTACCAAACATTGAAATAAGAGCATTAGCTACTGAAACATTATCATCAAACCCTGACTTTACAACCTGACCTAGCACCTGATGACCCAAAGAATTGTCTTCAAGAGAACCACAAGAAGTAATAACTGCAGTGAAGGTGTTTTGGTTACAACTAACCCATTCATGCCTCATTTGCTTGTACAAACTAATAACTTGCTCCAATTTCCCATTATTGGAGCATGCAACCATCATCGAAGTCCAAGTAACCACATTCTTCTCAGGCATTTCCTCAAAAAATATTCTAGCATTAGAAATAAGCCCATAAACACCATAAAAATGCAGCACCGAAGTACCCACAAAAACATTATATAGCAATCCGTACTTCAAGAGTAGACCATGAATTTGATATCCTTCAAGAACCATACTTTCGGACCTACTCAATGCAGTCAATATACTAGCAATAGTATACCCGTTTGCCTCAACCCCTAGACCCCACATTTCAATGAATAGTCTAACTGCATCGTAGTACCGGCCCGTTAGAACGTACCCAGAAATCATGTTATTCCAAGACGCTTCATTTCTATCGGGCATTTGATCGAACACGTAACGGGCACGCCCAACACTGCCAAACTTCGAGTACATGCTGATCAAGGTATTGCTGTGGAAAATGTCTAAATGGGATTCCTTTATGCATATCGCATGCACTGCTCTTCCGGTCATGCCATCGGTGATCTCTGAGAAGCCTTTCTGTAAAAAGACAGAGATTTCTGGATTTGGGTGGTCGACGAGACACCCAAGTCCATGGTCCCTGGACTCCTTCCTGCATTGGGTAGAGATGGTTAAGTTTGGTGAAGATGCAGTGGAGAATTTGAATGGAGAGCCAATTCTGAAAGCTATGAGTTGTCTCTTGCAGTGCCTCGCCAGCTTTGAGAAGGACTCAACGGCGAGCCCAGAATGCCCCGTACGAGTAAAACGTTGAATTTGAATTCACGGTCTTTGAATGGAGTAAAGGGATCGCTTTGTAAAAGAAATATCGTTTTTCCGCTTCACGCTGCTCAAGTCCTCATGCCCTCAATTATGGCGGAGCAGAAATGTTTTTTATGCGGTAGTGAAGTAGGGAAGAAGAAGAACAAAGAGGAAACGAGTTATGGGCTCCAGATTTTGGGCTGAATCAAACTTCTAAATGGGCTGTGTAAACTAGGGATTGAACCTGTGTTTTCTCACTTGGGAGGACCACAAGGTCTTTGGCATGATCTAATTTATTTACTAGTGATATTATTGCAAATTATACTGCGGACCATGGTCTACAAAGCATTGTGGACCTGTAATAACCCGTATTTTTCTAACATTATTATTTTAATAAATATTTTCAAAAAGGGATTATTATTATTATTTTATATAAATCTAACTATTTTGTTATGGGCATTGGGTCAACTTATTTTTTTTATTTTACTACTTAAATTCCTAAGCCCAAATGTGATTATTTCGTAATGTTTTGCCCAATTTTTTTGGCCCATTTATAACTCTCTTATTTTTCTACCGTAACTATATATGTTTTAATCCATAACTGTCTAACCAAAGATATTTTCCCTTACCCACCACAAAAATGTGACAAGTGTCACTTTCTATACCACATGTTTTCATCCTTATCTTATAAGAGATAATATATAAGCTTGATCTCCCATTTTTTTTCCCACTTGGCCGAAATTTAGAGAGGAAAAAGAAGAGAGGAGAGAGAGAGTATTAGTCTTCATCTTCTTCCTTGAAGCTCAAGAATCCATAGCCAAATTCTCTTCACAAGTCTTCAAGTAAAGGAGAGGATTTAGCTATTGGTGTTTAAAGGATTTGAAGGAAAATCTAGCCTCTCAAGTTTCTTATCTAGTGGCTAGAATCCCATTAAGTGTTGATGAGAGTTTTGGTCTTCAAGGGAAAGATTTCATGTTCACTAAAATTATATATTTTGCCCCAATATATATATATAAGTATATTTTGATGATATATGATATGATATGATATCAAAATTATATGTTTTACAAATTATGTGCATAATAATGTTCATGTGATCACAAGTGCATTACATAATATGTGTATGATTCTCGAATTATCGAGAATTGATTTTTTTACGGGTCAAACCCGTGTGTTGAGTAAATGCTTGGCTTGGAATTTTGGTGTTATATACATATATGTATTAAGAATGATATATTATTATGGAATGAATAATATGTGGAGAAAAATATATTATTTGAGAAATATTTGGAGAAAATCTATTTATGAAGAAATGATATATTTTTGGAAATTATATGTACATATTTGGTCTTGGAGGATAATGATATTTGGTGCCGGTATGAGTCGGAAATCTCACAACTTACGTATTGGAATTATATTCATTATGAAGAATTAATTGATTGATTGTGTGGGTTGAATCCCCCAATTTGGTTTATAAATTATGAAATTTGAGTATTGGTGTGGGTTGAATCCCCCAATTTGATTTTGGTTTGGCTTATGATGCCTATTGGTGGTTATGTAGAGAGCTTAAAGACTCTCCACTTGGTATTTAATCCTCCTTGACAAATATGTTATTTTTGTAAAAGTATATCTCCACATATTTTTTTGAAAAAGTATATTATGAGATAAATGATAAAAACCCAAGCCTATATTTTACGGGGTGAAATTGAACTTACTTAGCTTATGCTAATTTTGGGATATACACCCCTTTATTTTTGTGTTAAAATGATTTTTGCAGGAGAACATGAATAGGATGGAAGTTGAGGTTGAAATCTACTCTAGCCTAGAATAGACACCCTGGAAGTTTTAGCATTTTGAGAAATACCCGGTTGTATTAATTATTTCCATATGTATTAAGTTAGACTTTGAATTTTTATTTGATGTTGTAAGTTTAGCCTTAGCGTTTCGGTATAGGAAAGATACCTAAGCGTGGCGGTAACACCCATTTTCTTTTGGTTAGATGTATAAGCTTCCGCAATATATTATTAGTGATTTTGTAATAAATTTAAGATGTGAAAATTGGGGTGTTACAGGACCATGGTTAAAAACGGTGCCGTTTCTTTTCATTAAAAGAAACGACATCAGTCTGCGCCGTTATGTGTAATTTGCCTCTATTTGTGTCAAATACTCAGTTTCATTTTAATATTTTTTATATACACTGTAGTTTCCTTTCAACACGTCTATAGTTTCATTTCGATATAACTACAGTTTCATTCGACATTATACACTCAAATATGTGAAACAGTTATTCAGTTTCATTTTATATACACTATAGTTTCATTACAACACAATTACAGTATAACTATAGTTTCATTGGACAATAGACACTCAAATATGTGAAACTATTATTCAGTTTCATTTTATATACACTGAAGTTTCATTTCAACACAACTATAGTTCCATTTCAATTCAACTACAGTTTCATTTGATAATATTAACACAAATGTGAGGCAGTATCATTTGAGATAAACTGTAGTTTCATTTACGGGGCTCCGTTAAGATGTGACGGCAGCCGTTTCTTTACTTTAAGAAACAATGGCGTTTTTGGACCATCGTCCACGATATAACAACTGTAATATTACTTAGGTAATGAACATTAAAGAAGGAAACAATGCACATATCCATATCCATATATATATATATATATATATATGAAGGGGCTCATGTGCACAATAGACCATAGGTGAGAAGTGAGATGCAATTACAGGCACTGATCATGTTTAATCCAACGCACTAAATTGATTAACAGATCTAATAGGCGCACTTCATTAAATATATTATAGTAATTACACTAGCAAATATAAACTATAATTTGGTAACTGCCATATCCGATCACAAAACTTTCCTCCAACGAAAACTTTCCTACATTATTTACGCATATCAATTCTCGATCAAAAATTTCCAACGTAAATCAATTTTCGATCAACAGAATTCGCATAGTCAATCTGCATATTCTTTACGCATAAAGAGAGAAAACAAAGTCGATCGATCAACACAATGAATGAAGGTAATATCAATCCTATTTTCTTCTAATCCCGTTATTAATATAAAAATCAGTTATATTGATGAATTTTTGCACATTCTTTACAAATTCGTTGTTGAGTATATTGATATTTGAGAAATATGATTTGAACTCCTCCCTATCTATGATTATTGATATATATATGATTTCTAAAATGACTTATGAGAAAGTCTATACTTGAAATGATTATATGATGAGCTATTTATATGATTTTATTGGCTCCTCCGTATCTATATTTTATTTGAGAAATGTTTATGAGCAAATAAGAAATTGTATTCTTCCTTACTTATGATGATACTTTGAGAGTGAGTAGTGATGGTTTATAAAATTACTATAATGCTTTAAGTATATTTAATATTACACTTGAGAAAGTATATATATATATCTTACTTACCTTTGGTGTTGAGTTAAATCTTTTGAAAACTACTATCTATGATGGAAAAATCCTTTTTGGAAATACTCTTTTAAGCTTTTAGCTCAATGATTTACATAGTACGGTCTACTTAAGTCTCAAAGTATATTTATAAAGTATACGTATTTTTCAAAACTATAAATGTATTTATTTTCAGGGCGGAATAGAGCTTACTTAGCATTTTATGCTAATATTATTTCTTTGTATTTTCCAAACCTTGTTCTTTTTAGGAATTGATATAAGTGACTCATTTTGAGAGCGCGACATAGAGCTAGTAGCCTTTGAAGTTGTCTGTTGGTTTAAATGGTTTAGTTTAGAATCTGAATTTTTGTATTATAGTTGATTTGTAATTCGGCTAGTGAATTGTTGTAATATGGGTTGTAGTTAGAAAGCTTTGTGGCCTGTGTGTGTGGGCTTAGTGTTGGTCCAAGCGTGGCATAACACCTCATTGGTTTAGGGTTTTAATTTTCGTTTGCGCATTTATTTTCAGTATAGTTAGTAAGAAAGATTGTTTATTTATGGTTTGTTCCTGTAGTAGAAATTGGGGGTCTTACACTTATGTGGCCAAAAAACATGACAAATTTCAATAATAGTTGGCGATGATGCTCTAAGAGGACAAATTTTATAGTGGACCATGATCTATGTAGCAGCATGGATCAAGTAGAAAAACAACGCCATTTGAATAAGTTCTTCCGTTAACAATTGGTAGATGAAAACTTCGGTTATGCTCCGTGTTGCAACATCTTTCATCATTCAGTTTCATTTTATATACACAATAGTTTCATTACCGCAACACTAAAATACCATTTTAATTCAACTACAGTTTCATTTGACAATATACATTCAATGTATAACAATGGGTTCATTATTGCAACACTAAGTATCATTTTTTGGTGAGACCACATACAGTAATGGCAACACTAAAATATTATTTTAATTCAACTATATTTTAATTTGACAATATACATTTAATGTATAACAATGGGTTCATTATTGCAACACTAAATATCATTTTTTGGTGAGACTGATAAGCACTATTTTTATGTTTAATTTAGATTGATCTTATAATAAATTAGTTTTGTTTATTTTACATTATATTTATTTTAAACTTTATTTTATTGTTTTACACTAATATAATAATTATGTTAATAATTACGCTTATATTAAATTATTTAATTTAACCTAACTAAATTATTTTAGTTTTTTGTTATTAGTTCAGCAGCTTAATTAATTTATCATTTATTTCAATTTTTTGTGTTATGTACATAGATAACGGCAGACTACTTCTTCCACGACGGCCACAGACTGCTGCACTTCTTGCATGATTATCGTTCTCTGTGCTCCTTCTGGCAATAGGCGCAAATCGCGCACTCTATATGTATAAATAGAGTAGTCCTCTTTCTTTGTAAATCCCATCCATTTTTTAATTCAATTGATTTCCTTTGCCTGCCTTTCACATTACGTATTTATATATTCTCTTTATAGTTTCTTTTTAGAGAATTAATATATATATATATATATATGTTTTTTTTTATATTTCCTCCTTTAAGAAATTCATTTATTATTGTATATTCTCAATTTTTGATTATTCGCTTCCGCATTATTCCATTCTATTCCTAACAGTAAACGCTCCCCATGATGTATTGCTGAGTTCTTATTTTTCCAATTCGAGGATTATTGAAGTTTAATTCTACAAGACCAGTAAGATTTATTTAGCTTAAATTATTCTTTGCACTTTATTATCTATATATCTCCTATTATATTTATAGAAATTATTGCTTGGTTAATTGTTGCAATATGGCCCATTGTTCAATTATCAAGTTATTAAATTGCTAGTTAGAACCTTGAATCCGTAATTGTTTAAATGTTCTGATGTTGGTAGCAAATAGCACAATTTGATTATAATTGATTTTCAGTTTGTGTTATGAAGATATATAGTCTAGCTTAAATGAACCGAGCTTGTGAGTTTGTTGGCTAGGTTTGGTAGTCTTTCTAATTCTTTTAATGCTGTTAGTAAATTAAATCCTAAGAACTTGTTTAGGATTGTTTATTAACTAGGGAAGTAATTAAGGAGCTTGTTTTGATTACCGACAAAGTAAGAAAAGACAGGTTGTTAGAGCTTGTTAATTAATAACCATAACCAATCTAGTAAAGAGTTAAGTTAGTTTGGCTTACAAATCAATTTCTGTCTTGTTAGAATTAAACTGATATTATTCCTTGGGTTGGATACTAGTTGCCATTGACATTTATTTTGATAATTATTTGCTATTTGATATTATTTTCCATTTTATTGTTACTATTTAAGTTTCTATTCTCATCTCATTATTTATTAAATTTATTGCTAAAAATAAGTCTAACCAATCTCTGTGGGTATGACCTTATTCATCGCTAGTGCAATTCATAAGAGTAAGTATTTATTATTTATCATTTCTTGGTTTCGACACCCATCAAATTTTTGGCGCCGTTGCCGGGGATTGGTGTTAAATAGATTTATTTTTATGCCACGTTCTTGTCGTACGGGTCAATTACAATACGATCCTAAGATTGAGAAGACTCCAAAGAAGTTGAGGAAGGAGACTAGATTGCATAAAAATAAAGTACCCCCTTCAACATCTCTTCAATCAACTACCACAACTAAATCAGCTGTTTCTTGTTGCGATTCCGAAAAAGAACACGTAATGACCGAAGAATAAGTAGTGGCTGAAGAACAAAGAACTTTAAGGGAGCGCACCAAATCTAAATCAACAACCCCTTTGTATTCAACATCATGCCTTAGAGATTGGTTTTGAATTAATGTCAGGTTTGATTCAACTACTCCCAACATTTCGTGGTCTTGAAAAGGAAGATCAACATAAGCACCTAAAGGAGTTCCATGTGGTGTGTTCGAGCTTCAAACTGCAAGGAGTGACGGAAGATCAAATCAAACTACGTGCTTTCCCATTTTCATTAGCCGATAGAGCAAAGGATTGGTTATTTTACCTTCCTTCAGGCTCAATAAACACATGGGATGGAATGGTAAGATTATTTCTTGAAAAGTTTTTTCCAGCATCACGAGCTGCCAGCATTAGAAGGGAAATATGTGGCATCAAGCAAAGAGACACAAGGAGAAGCTGGGCAGCAGCATTGATGCCGATGTACTTTTACCGTCTTCTTTTCTTTCTTCTGCAGCTACCTTAGATTAGCACCAACCAACAAGCAACGGCTGGAAACAAGCAAGGGCTGACGCGAAAGCCGCCTCCTAAAAAATCCTTCCGACAAGAATGCTGCTTTTTATCAATACTAGGGCGGCCCTCTTTTTTTTCCTTCAACAGTGGAAACAGGGAAAAGAGCGGCTTCCCCTCTGCTCAATTCATCTGCTATTCCGAAAGCGGTATCGGCAGCATTCACAGCTGATTCGTGAACTCTCCACGAGTACTGGGAACGCTTCAAACAATTGTGTGCAAGTTGCCCTCAACATGGAGTTTCTGAACAGTTCCTCATTCAATACTTTTATGAGGGATTGCTTCCAATGGAAAGAAAGATGATGGATGCAGCTAGTGCAGGTGCTATAGTGAACAAAACTCCTCGTGAAGCAAGAGATTTGATATCCATAATGGCTGCCAATTCACAACAATTTGGATGTAGACAAGACACACCTTCTAGAAGAGTGAATGAGGTGAACATTTCTTCCCTCAAGAATAAAGTATCTCACTTAACTACTCTTGTTCAACAGTTAGCTCTAGGAGGTACGCATCAAGTAAAAGCTTGTGGGATATGTGCTGCTACTGGACATCAAACGGACATGTGTCCGACACTTCAATATGATTCTTGTGAGCAAGCTAACACAATTGGAGGGTTTCCAAGCCAACCACAACGAAACTATGATCCATATTCAAATACATACAATCCAGGATTGAGAGATCATCCAAATTTCAGCTACAAGTATGTCATTAGAAGATATTGTCAAGTCACTTCCAATTAACACACAACAATTTCAGCAAGAAACAAGAACAAGTATTCAACACTTGGAAAGTCAGATAAGTCAACTAGCGTCTACCATGAGTATATTGGAATCTCAAGGTAAGTTACCCTCACAAACTGTTGTAAACCCAAAGCAGAATGCAAGTGCAGTTACCTTGAGAAGTGGAAAAGAGTTGCCAGAACCTACTCAAGTGAGAAGCAAACACAATCGAGATGAAGAAAATGAAAAAGAAGTCCATCCACCCCAAAATGATAAAAAACTTGTCAAAGAAAGTCCAGAGACTTTGGTAATTCGTCCCCCTTTTCCTAGTAGATTGGCAAAATCAAAAAAGGATGAAGCTCAAAAAGAAATACTTGAGACATTTCGAAAGGTCGAGGTAAATATTCCTTTACTTGATGTTATTAAACAAATTCTTCGATATGCTAAGTTTCTCAAGGAGTTGTGCACAAATAAAAGAAAGTTGAAAGGCAATGAAATGGTAAGCATGGGGGAAAATGTTTCAGCTGTTTTACAAAAAAAGTTGCCTCCTAAATGCAAAGATCCTGGTATGTTTACTATCCCTTGCAAAATTGGAAATGTTAATGTTGAAAGAGCAATGTTAGATCTAGGAGCTTCAATCAATGTGATGCCTTTATTTATTTACTCATCTTTGAATGTTGGTTCCTTAAAAGAAACTGATATAATTGTTCAACTTGCATATAGATCTAATGTTTATCATGTCGGGGTTCTAGAGGATATTTTAGTACAAGTTGATGGATTGATTTTTCATGCTGATTTTTATGTGTTAGATATGGAGGAAGACAATTCTCCAAATTCTTCATTAATCTTATTAGGAAGACCATTTTTGAAAACATCTAAAACTAAAATTGATGTGCATGATGGTACACTCACAATGGAATTTGATGGTGAACTCATTAAACATTTATAATACCATGAAATATCATGATGATGTGTCATCTGTTTCTTTCATAGATGTTGTTGACCTTCTCGTGCAGAAAATTTCTTATTTGACTGATAATGATGCCTTAGAGGTTGCACTAAACATGAATTTCACAGCAGAAGGATTGAAGAAAATCATGAATGAGTTTTCTTTAAACTTTGAGTTGCAGGATATTGTCCATGAGTTGGAGTCACTAAAACCAATATAATGAAATATAATGTTCATTATATTGAATTGCGTATATCTAGCACAAAACTCCTCCCTTATGTTATACAGGCCCCAAAGATAGAACTGAAACCATTGCCAGATCATCTAAAGTATGCATTCTTAGGGTATGGAGAGACTCTTCCCGTGCTAATCTTCAACAAACTATCTACATTAGAAGAAGAAAAGTTAGTCCGAGTGCTTAGAGAATATAAGGAAGCTATAGGTTGGACTATAGCTGACATTAAGGGATTGAGCCCTTCCACTTGTATGCACCAGATATTGTTTGAAGATGATTGTAAACCTTCTAAACAACTCCAGCATCGATTGAACCCACCCATGATGGAAGTGGTTAAGAAAGAGATCTTGAAACTCCTTGATGCATGTATAATCTATCCAATTTCGGATAACAAGTGGGTAAGTACTATGCACGTTGTCCCAAAGAAAACATGTATAACAGTGATAGAAAATGATGTTGGTGAGTTGGTGCCCACTCGTATTCAAAATGGGTGGCGAATGTGTGTAAATTACAGAAAATTAAATGCGTCAACTAGAAAAGATCATTTCCCACTCCCATTTATTGATCAAATGCTCGAACGTTTAGCAGGTCATTCGCATTATTGTTGCCTAGATGATTTTTCAGGTTTTCATCAGATTCCAGTTGCACCTGATGACCAAGAAAAAATGACATTCACCTGCTCGTTTGGCACCTTTGCATTCCGGTTGTAACACCCCGTATTTTCCAAACATTATTATTTTAAATATAAATATTCTCAAAAATAACTTATTTTCTTATTATTAAATATTTTAGTAAAATGTTACAAATCTAATTATATTTGCCGAATGAGCTTATAAATAAAATATTCTAAACTCCTTATCTCAAGTTATTTGATACAACTATTTATATAATTATTTATGGTTTTAAAAGCTCTATTTAATGAATAAATTTATTTATCAAAATTCTGACCCCAAAAGTCTATCTGAGACGAACCTGTGACCCTTATATCATTGTTTTGAGCTTTAGTTTGAACCCGAAACTATTCATGACCCAACTTGCTAGCCCAAATCTTAACCCAAATTGTGTATTTTTGATATTTCTAAATAAATAAAATTTGATTTGGGACTTCAAAACCCTAAGTATAAATATGTACATATGTTCATTGCCTCACTCTCAATTGTTCATCCTAAAAATCCCAAATCAGTAGCCCTAAACTCTCGATTTCTCTCGTCTCTTCTCGCCCTCTCCTTTCGCGACAACAGCAGACGATGATAGCAGCGGTGGTCTCGGGTCTCCTCTGCTCCAGACGAACGACGACGGCGAAGCTCCGGCCAGGCAGGCCAGCGGCGGATGGCGTACGCGGTGTAGTAGTTCGTTGGCCATGGCAGGGTCGTGACGGCGGCGGCATGAGCTTTCCTCCTCTGTGCAGCAGCGACGCAAGGCTGCAGCAGAACCCGGCGAGGCAGTGGGTGGTGCGGCGGTGACCGGTGTGTCTTCCTCCGGCAAGCTCGGTTGGTGGCAATAGTGTACTCTGGTTGTGTCTGTATGTTGACGGTGAATTGTTACAGGTGGCTTAAGGTAAATTATTGAAATGGATTAATGCTTAATGTCGATGATTTATGTTTAATAGAATTGATTAAGTGTTAATGAGGATGTTTAATTGATGGATTAATGACTAAGTGGTGATTAGATGAGTATTAGCTGATAATGATGATGATGATGGGTATGTATGATGATGAGATTATGTGATGGATTGATGATGATGGAGTGTTTTTATTGAATGATGATAAAGCCATGATTATGGAATATTTGAGTTAGTGCTAATGATTAATTCTACTAATATTATTATGAGTAATGATTGGTCAATGATGAGCTAATAATGGTTATTAAGTTAATGTTGACGATGATTGATTAATGGATTTATCATTGTTAATGGTGCTTAAATGATGGGATTATGATGATTGGTTCGTGATGGGTCGATTATGGTTAATTACAGAGTATAAAGTATAATGGTGGGATTTGCATGATGATTTAATAATGATGGCGATCGGACTAATGATGGATTAGTTATTGGTATAGATAATAATGAGTTTGTTTGTGAGTAAAGAAATGACTGCAAAATAGTTAGGAAGTTGATGATGCGATAATCATAGCGTTACTAAACGATTAAAGGTTGGATTGGTTCACAGGTTCCCTGTTGATGTGAATAGATTAAGAGTGAGCCAATATTTGATGCTTTGGGAGCTTTAGCTTTGAGGTAAGTTTCTATGTCCGTCAAAACTACCTTTCCCTATCAAATGTGCTATTTATTTAATTTGTGTCCTTAAACTATTTTGAAAATGTGTTTGAGTTTAAAAGTGTGATAAATAGCAAATGAGTATATTTCGGTGTCACCTTATGATTTACAAAGTATGAATATGTGTATGGTTACATAGTGAGAACATTATGGTAAATTATTTGAGTATGAAACTATGTGGCTTTTGGAAGGTATAAACTATAATTATTGCGAGAGATTAAAATTATATTATGATTGGAGGATAAATCCTATGTTTGATGTAAACCCTATTTTGAAAATGTGTATATTATATATATACTCTATCTCGTTTTGGGAAGTGTACTTGAATAGCCTACGGGCAATGGAAAATATCTATGAAAATTATTTCGAAAGAATATTACTATCTTGGAGGAATTATATGATAATGTACTTATTTTGGAGAATATACTTATGTTATAATATATATGGAGGTTATCTATATTTTTATTATTGGAGGTTACGAGAATCTTGGGCTGCGGTCCAGATTATTGTGAGCACTTAGGGCTGCGGTCCTATTTGCTATTGATATGAGAACCTAGGCCTGCGGTCCTATTGGTTATTGATTGGGTGGGTAACCTGGTAGTAAAAATCCTGGGTTACTAGGGCTAGTAACTACCTTTGGGGCTTGGAATCCCCGGGGTGTGCGCACTTAGGTTTCTAGTTCCTGTTTCCATTTATATTGTATAGGTGTGAAGGTTCGGTAGTGGAGGTAAGCTCCGTTCCTATCCTCCTATTGGTGATTTGAGTACCTCCATACTTATATTTTTACTTGGTGATTTAACTATACACTAATAATTGTTGGATACCTCCACTTATGTATTATTATGCCATGTTGAGAAGGATATGGAGAAAAGCTATATTTTGAAATGACTACATGGTTGTGAATTCTTCCTTATATTTATATACATTCAAACATATTTATCTATGACTATAAATACATATTGAGAAGTATTGAGAAATGCTATATTATGAATCCTCCGTGCTTATATTTATTTTGAAAATGAGTGTATAATCTACAAACTAGTTATACCGTTTTGTAAGAGTAAACCTTATTGTTTTGGGGACTATACTACCTTGTATTAAATCTAGTATTATCGTTGAGTAGTGTGTGTGGGGAAACTGTTTTGGGAAAATATATATACTACGTACCTTTGGTGTGAGTCAAGTTCTTTTATTGAATGATTCCAAAACCTATTTAAAAAGTATATCTAATTTCAAAAGTATATATATGTATTTATTTTACGGGGCGGGGTAGAGCTTACTTAGCATTTCTGTGCTAATCCTTTTATCTCTTGTTTTCCAAACCTTGAATGTTTTCAGGATCTGAAGTTTGTGGCTAGTTTGAGAGCACGACGTAGAACTAGTTACCTCTTGGAGTTGACTCTTGGTTTAACACTTTAGTATAGAACCCAAAATGTTGTATTATAGTTGATTTGTAAATTGGTTAGTGAATTGTTATAATATGGATTGCAGTTAGAAAGCTTTGTAGCCTGTACGTCTGGGCTTAGTGGTGGTCCAAGCGTGGCATAATACCCCCAGTTTGGTCCGATTTCGCTTTCGCTTTTGAAACCCATTGAAAATCTATATGGTATCTATATTTTCTCCTTTATTCCTTTACTTATGGTCTTAGAATTTGGGGGTGTCACACCGGTGGATACCCTTTGGTCTTTGCAATGCTTCAGCTACGTTTCAAAGGTGTATGGTTAGTATTTTTTCAGATTTTGTGGAGTTCTTTATAGAGGTATTCATGGATGACTTTACAGTCTATGGTGATTCCTTTGATGCGTGTTTAGCTAACCTCACAAAAGTGTTTGAAAGATGCATTGAAAAAAACCTTATTTTAAATTTTGAAAATGTCACTTCATGGTTGATCAATGCATTAGTTTGGGTCACGTGGTATCTTCTAAAGGGATTGAAGTGGATAAAGCTAAGGTAGAAGTTATTAAATCTTTGCCTTACCCAACTAGTGTGCGGGAGGTTCGTTCTTTTCTTGGTCATGTAGGTTTCTATAGGAGATTTATAAAGGATTTTTCAAAGATTAGCAATCCATTTTGTCAATTATTACAAAAAGATGTGACATTTGAATTCAATGAGGCATGAAAAAATGCATTTGATATGCTGAAAGATATGTTGACATCTGCACCAATAATTCAATCACCGAATTGGGATCTTCCATTCGAACTTATGTGCGATGCCAACAATTATGCAGTTGGCGCTGTACTTGGGCAAAAAGTTGGAAGAGTTTCACATGTTATTTATTATGCTTCAAGAACACTTGATAGTGCACAAAGAAATTATACCAGAACAGAAAAAGAACTTTTAGCTATTGTCTTTGCTTTAGAAAAATTTCGTTCATATTTACTGGGTTCTAAAGTGATTGTTTATTCTGACCATGTAGCTCTCAAGTACTTCCTTTCAAATAAAGAAGCAAAGCCTAGACTCATTCGATGGATGCTCTTATTACAAGAGTTTAACCTGGAGATACGAGATTAAAAGGGTGCAGAAAATTTAGTTGCTGATCACCTTAGCAGGCTAATCACGAGTGAAAAACCTTCGCCATTACAAAATGATTTTCCTGATGAACATCTTTTTTCTGTCCAAAAGACAATTCCCTAGTATGCTGATATTGTGAATTACTTAGTTACAAGAACATTACCCACTGATTTGTCTAAATCTCAAAAAGATAAAATAAAGAGTGATGCTAAATATTATGTTTGGGATGACCCTTATTTGTGGAAGCAGTGTTACGATCAAATAATTCGAAGGTGCGTATCTCATGAAGAAATTCCTTCCATTTTGAATTTTTGTCATTCATATGCATGTGGAGGACATTTTGGTCCAAAAAAAGGCTCGTAAAGTGTTGGAATGTGGTTTATTTTGGCCGTCTTTATTCCGTGATTGTTATATGTTTTGCAAAACATGTGAACAGTGTTAAAAACTGGAAATTTGTGTTATAGGGATCAAATGCCTCTTACCCCTATTCTTGTTTCTGAAATTTTTTATGTTTGGGGTATTGATTTCATGGGCCCGTTTCATTTTTCATACAATAATGTCTACATTATTCTTGCTGTGGATTATGTGTCAAAGTGGATTGAAGCTAAGGCTACCCGAACTAATTGTGCTAAAGTTGTTGTTGAGTTTGTTAAATCTAATATTTTTACCAGGTTTGGGATGCCAAGAGCAATAATAAGCGACCGTAGTGGAACTCATTTTTGCAATAGAATGGTGGAAGCATTGATGAAAAAATATGATGTTACTCACCGTATTTCTATAGGTTACCATCCACAAAAGCAATGGACAAGCCGAAATCTCAAACAAGGAAATCAAGTCCATACTTGAAAAGACTGTTAACCCAAAAAGGAAAGATTGGAGTACACGACTTGATGATGCTTTATGGGCTTATCGAACAGCCTACAAAACTCCAATAGGTATGTCTCCTTATCGTTTGGTATTTGGTAAACCGTGCCACCTACCTGTTGAGTTGGAACACAGGGCTTATTGGGCTGTTAAGCAATGTAACATGAGGATGGATGAAACTGGTGAGTTAAAGGAAGTTGCAGCTGCAAGAGCTTGAAAAAATCCGTAATGATGCATACGAAAGCTCTAGAATTTACACGGAAAAAACAAAAGCATTTCATGATCAAAAGATTTCCAGGAAAATGTTTTCTATTGGTCAGAAAGTTTTACTTTATCATTCTAGATTGAAACTTTTTCCTGGTAAATTGTGTTCTAGATGGGTAGAACCTTTTATTGTCACTAATATTTTTCTTCATGGTGCAGTTGAAATACACAATTTAGAAACCGGAAAAACTTCTAAAGTGAATGGTCATCGTTTAAAGCCATTTTATGAAGGTTTTCAGGCATAAATATTAAGGAGATTGGTTTGCAGTGCCCTATTTATGAAGATTGAAAAGAGATGATGTCCAACCAGTGACATGCTACTTACGATAAGGGGAGTTTGTTCTATCCTTTATATAAATTTGTTTACTTGTCTTAATTTTAAATTTTATTCAACAATTGAGGACAATGTTGAGAATAAGTGTGGGGAGGGGATATGATTATTTTCTTCTCTTCAAATTGAAAAAAAAATTCTTTCTTTTTCTACTAAAATTTTTTTCCAAAAAAAATAATAGTATTTTTACTAAAATTCATAACATAATTGAATAATTGATCTTGCATATTATGAGTATTTAGTTAGTGTTTTGTTTGATATGGTGGTGGCTAAAATAAGCAAGCATGAACCTGTGAGATATTTGAGCCTTTGACTGACACTTCAGTCCAATTATTTTGTTCTTGTGTGATATCTTCCATAGATTTGTATCTCTAGAACTTGCCTTGATTCTCTTTAAAGCTAATTTGATTCATGCATGCATGATTTTTAATATGATTAAGGCCATCTTTGATTTTTAGCCTCACTAGCCAAATAGCCTGTTCATACCATAATTATTTTCCTTTGTCACCCACTTTGAGCCTATTAATCGTATTTTTGTTCTTATTGAACCAAACTTTGTAAGCCTCATACCTGAAATTAATTTCCTTAAGCTTGCCACTAGGGGAGCTTTGATTGGGTAAATGCATAGGGATTGAGTGTGTAGAAAGATGTTGGCAAAGTGTCTATATGAGTGAGAATAATGAAATTGTCCTTGAACTTCTATGAGCTTTTTGGTTGAATTGGTATTTTCAAAAAGAAAAAAAAAAGTAGATAATGGGAAATGAGTTGATGTGGTTGTTTCAATTTGAGATTGCTTCTACACTAAAGAGGGTGAAATGTGTGGTGGAAAGTGCATTTCTTCTTCTACAAAAAAAAAAATCAAAAGAAAAGAAAAGAAAAATAAAAAAAAGGACAAAAAATGAAAAGTAGCAGTAAAAAAACAGAAAATTAAAAGAGAAAATGAAATTTCATTTTTTGGTTGTTATTAGTATTTCTCATGTTGAATAAAGTATGAATAGTTTATGGTCTTATGGGATGTGATAGTTTATTCAGTTGGAGTTGAACTATCAAAATAAAAAGAGTGATTGGGTTCATATAGTCTTTATTATTGAGTTAGTTCATTCAATCATGCTCCTCTAATTTTGAAGGCTTTTTGAACTGTTTTTCCAAATATTTTCTACCCTTTGCCCTAAGCAACATTACAACCTTGGAGAAAGTTCTTATGATTGAGTCATGCATGTTATCTTGTAGTGGATGATGAGAAGATATGCAAGCCTATGGTAGAGCATTTCAATAGAAATTGATTTGAGTGAAACTTATACATAGGCATGACCACGGTTCGGTTCCGGTTCGGTTCCGGTTCCGAACCGGCGGTTCCCGGTTCCGAAATTGGACGAACCGGAACCGAACCTTACGGGTACGGTTCCAAGTACGGTTTGGAACCGGCGGTTCGAACCGGATTTTTTTAAAAATAATTTTTTTTAATTTTTAAAATTGTCCAAATTCAACAATTAATATTTTTTGTAGAAAAATTTTCATTCTAAAATGTTTTTAAAATAGTTATATTAAATATTTAAACTTCAAAGTTAAACTATATTAAAAAAAATTGTTATAGTTGAATTTTAAAATGTTATTTAATGTTTAAACATTAATCAAATAATAATTAAACTTTAACTAAATAATAAATAATAATTAAAAAGAATTTTTTTTTATATTTTCCGGTTTGGAACCGGAACCGTCCGGTTCCGAACCGGAACCGGCGGTTCCGGTTCCAAACCTTAAGGGAACCGGAACCGGAACCGTATAGGTTCCGGTTCTTAACCGGAATCGGAACCGTCCGTATGGTTCCGGTTCCGGTCCGGTTCCAACAGTACACGGTTTGGTTCGAACCTTAACCGAACCGTGCTCATCCCTACTTATACACCCTTCAAACACTTGTGAGTCAAGAGTGATATACCCGTGAGGGTTTGGTTATTTAGTTTACTCCATTTTCAAATAAATTGCTAGCTGAGTATTTATAATGTGTTTGAGACCAATGTTCATGAAGTGTTATGAAATTTTATATATTTATGTTTTCTTGAATAATATTTTTTTGCTTGAGGACAAGCAAATGATTAGTGTGGGGAATTTTGATAAGCACTATTTTTATATTTAATTTAGATTGATGTTATAATAATTATGTCAAACTTTATTTTATGGTTTACACTAATATAATAATTATGTTAATAATTATGCTTAATAAATATTTTTAGACTAATCCTTTTTCTTTATATTAAATTATTTAATTTAACCTAACTAAATTATTTTAGTTTCTTGTTATTAGTTCAGCAGCTTAATTAATTTATCATTTATTTCCATTTTTGTGTTATGTACGTAGATAACGGCAGGCGACTTCTTCCACGACAGCTAT
>CM008340.1:40368706-40381398 GCA_002525835.2 Ipomoea batatas | reverse complement strand
GCTCTATGGTCATAGTCGCTTCCCGGTTCCTAGACCATATCACATGGTACGAAGGAGAATGGCACCTTGTATGGGGTGAGTTTACGGGTCCGACGTATCGCCAGATTGAGTAGGCAGGATACCCGGAAGGTCTGTAGGGGTTTATCCCTTTTTGTGTAAATATTATGTAGCCAGGGGAGTGACTGATCTGAACTTATGTTTTGGCCGTTGGGCAAAAACCTCGGTGCATACTCTGTAAATATTTATATATATATATGTATGTATATTATCTCAAAGTGAGTGGTTGTGTTTGTTGAGTGAAGTTTCTTTTAGCCTGTGCACCTAGAGCGGGGTCTGTCAAGAGAATGATAGAACTCGTTTTGGGTGTGGCGGTAACTCCTTGGGTTGTACGGTAAGCCAGCTCGAGGGTGTTACAATTTTACATATATCACTCTATAATTTCTTGCGGAGTTTATGTGGACCAAGATCATACACATATATTTTTAATATATTATGGCTTATGGAATGAAAATTGAAAAACCCTAGTTTGACAAACATGATTAATCATATATGATTTTATATGATGATCTGGGTATAATAATAAAAAAAAAGTCATTAATTAATATATGAATTGAAGTTAATGTATATATGTTCAAAATTAAAATTAAAATTTAATATAAATGTAAAAAAAAATACTAAAGTTAAATAATTTGAAACATAACTTGAAGTTTTCAACAGTTTTACAAAGACAAAAATAATCATGAAAGAAATTTATTACCTACTTTCATAGATGCAAAATGATCAATAGCCGCATCAAGATTAATGTTGCATGTCTAGCATATCAGTCTCAACGCACAAGATCGCCAAGACATTCAATCATTCTTGTCACATTGATGATCTCGGGTAGATTTTTAATAATTTCAATTTTTTTTACAAAAAAATACACTTCACAAATCTTACAATTACATATATAAATCACCAATAAAATTCAATAGGCAATGAAAAATTGTTAGGTAGCAATCACAACTTTGACAAACTCAAGAATCTCAATCGATGGCACTAAAGTTGTTAGGAATTATGTTTGTATAGATGTTGATAATGTTAATAGATGTATTTTTAAGGAGTTAGACTCTCCAAAATTTGTTGTGTAATAGTCCTTTAGACTCCAAAATTAGGATTTATTCTTTGCTAGGCCTTGTAAAAGATTTCAAATGACAGATGTTGTTGTTGGAGTTTTATAGTTGGCATATTATACTATTGGTAGACCTTATCCAGTAGATCTTTCACTTTGGATTAATTCCACATTATATACCCTTGTGATCGGTTAGCAATAAATACCATTAGCAAACCCGTTCGACAAACCCTAAGTTCCTCTAAAGTTTCAGTCAATGGTAAACCAGTTCATTATAGTGTTAAGATCTTTCCAAGATGTCTTATCATTTGACTATGACAGGAATTAGCATAAGTATTGAAGTAATGACAGGACAAGCCTTTTTCCTTAGTAGATCATAGGTTTATTAGTAGATGTACTTTAGACAGAAGTCAATACGAAGAATTTTCTTTTGTCCTTTCTGAAAAGAGTTGTTGAGCACAACTTCCAATGACATATGACAACAAGCTATCTTCTGAAAAGTAGCAGACATGCTTTTTGGAGCTACACGAATCAGAGATAATTCTTTCACCTAATAGGAAATAGTCTTTATCCAAAGGTCAATGGTGTGTTCCGAAAAAAGAGGAGATTGGGGGCTTTTGGATAATTATCATCTCAGAAAGTGTGATACCCCAAAAATTTCAAAATAAAATTATTATAATTACTATGGGTATTGCCTCAAAATAATTTTTAAACGAAATATTTAAGTATAAAATATTTATAAGGTTACTTATGTTTTTATAAACCCTATTTATATGATATAAATTCTATGCAAAATTTTAAACCAAAAGTCTATCAAAGACGAACTTCTGATCCTTATACTATTTATTTTCAAGCCTAGATTTGAGCCCAAACTCAACCTAACCTATTTTTACTCTAGAAAAATCATATTTTCTTTTAAACCTTAGACCCAACATTTTTAACTCAAACTTTTAACCCAAGTCTTCGACCCAAATACAAGATCCTATAATATTCTTTGATACTAATGTTGACCTAGGGTTTTGGTGCTCATATAAAAGCTACAGTATTCATCTCATTTTCCTCCATCTCCCCTCCTCCCCCTGTGACACCCCAACCTTACACAAGCTGAGATAGATAAAACTCAACACAACGGCTGCCTATCTCAACCAAAAACATAACATAGCGGAAGCGAATTTAAAACTTAAGGGGCATCATGCCACATCTAGGTAAGATAACACAGCCTAGATGCACAGGCTAACCATAAGAACTGAACTGTAACTGCATAAACGATAATCCTCAAGTCATGTTTCAAAATATCCAACAACTAGTCAAGAGTATATGAAATCTTAAAGTGGCACACAGGCCCGAAACCAAAGTCTAAAAACATAGAGTCTAGTCTACGCATCCTCAGATAGGTGTATACTATCGCGCTCGCGCATAGACTTTAAGGCAAACCTGGAAAACACACAAAGAACCATTAGCAAAAGACTGCTAAGCAACCACCATTCACACCCGCAAGGAAGTATATATATACATAAGCTTGTAAGTAGGTTTACACACCCATATAGAATATAAACACCAACAAATTGTTCATTAGTTCAAAACGGATACTCAACAACAATAAACTGAACGAATCATAAACCAAGACTCATCCAAACGAAACCAATATCCAATAGCGAGAGTACAATACAACGAATCCGTAAACAAGATACCAACTGAACAACAACCATAAAGAAACAACCAACCACAACCAAGAACAACGAGATATCAACCGAATAAACACAAGGAACTCACAAATACAGAACCAAGAAGGGACTCCCAATTCCAACCTCCAAACCCTCATACCAACCATCATACCAAACCCAACCACAGTCAGAAGTCAGAAGTCAGAAGTCAGAAGCCAGAAGTCTGGTACGCAGGGGTAATGAACCCAATCACAGGGACCGAAGTCCAATCACAGGGACCTAAGTCCAATCACAGGGACCGAAGTCCAATCACAGGGACCGAAGTCGAATAGTCAGAAGTCAGTAATAGCACAGTCAGTTCACCCATCAACCTCCAAAAGATACTCAAAGATCCACCACTCCATACACATACTCAACTCAGCCCAAGAACCATCGCTCAGAGTGCTCATCTCAGATATGAACACCAACCAACTCCCAAATAATATAATCAAGGATTCAACCAACCAAATAATAGACTCATATAATGGACTAAGAGGTATGAACGAATACTCCAGAATCATGGTAACATATCCAATAGAATACTCCAACAAACTCCAGAACAAAGAAGGAAACAACAACGGATCACTCACCTCCACCAACCACTACCGCCTTACTCTTACAGAAGACCCCAGCGGGTTACATTATACCGCTAGAGTGCCCCGCAAGAGCAAATTCCCACACACCGAATCAGACTCAACTCAGAATACAAGAAATGTTCCAGAATACAAAGATCAGATCACAGTACACCAATATTTCATCTAACAGAGGCCAAATAACATGGAAATCCAAACCAACAAATGATCATATACATCAATAGACAAAGAATCAAGACACAAGTCCATGAATCCATCAAACACAATCAATAATAGGCTAATAATCAAGGAATTTCAGGATTTCCAATCCCAAATAATATCATATAGATTGAGAGTGTAAATATAGATTTTGATGGACATAGTGGTTACCTTTGAAGCGTATTTAATCCAAAAGCGTATCAATCCAAGGCAACACCAACTCTAAGCTCGATTCACAAGCTAGGTCCATAACCGTGAACCTGAAGATTAATATAATCTAATACCATCACTATTTGCTATTAACAACGATACTAACATTTCTAGTTGGCCCATTATAATTATCACCTATAATCCATGCTAATGTAACATAATCATATGAACCATACAAATCTAATTACTAACCAATAGTAATATTAACAAGATCAAAACCCTATGCCATAACATGATTATTGATAGCTAGGACTACCCACTAAAATCTTAAAAGCTTAGGAATAACAAATACCTTAATTAAGATGCTTAAACCAAGATTCGATCCCACGCTCTCCAACCTAACACATGGGCACCGTACCACCACGCCACTTCGTCTGTTCGTGCTATGATCTGTGACCGCTAGTCCAAATCCTTCCCACGGCTTCCGGCCACCATCAGCAAGGAGAAAACCGCGGCAGAGAACGGAGGATCCTTTGCTACCAAGCTCTACCGCCGCCCATCAGTTGCCGTCGACGAGAGGGAGTAAAAGGCCGCGCCACTTCACTCGGGGAGGAACCAAGGACCACGCCGCACTCTGCTTGCTTGTCGTCGAACGAGGGAGGAGGAGACGAGGATGCGGCATGGATCCACGGAGCCGCCACCACCGTCACTTGCTACCGCTACTGGCCGAGCGGAACGGGGAGAGCCGCCAAGTCGTCCGCTGCCTCGTACCGCCGGGAGTAACGGGAAACTCGCCACCACTCTATTCTGCCGCTGTCGCTGCTTGCTGGTTCATGGAAACAAAGGAAGAGGACTGTAGCGGCTGCGTACACGCTGGAGCAGACCACCGCCCTGCTGCTTGATAGCTCTCGCCAGACTTCGTCGGAACGGGGAAGGTCGATGACTGGTGCTCCGTCACCGGTACCGTTGCGCCACCTCCGCTGCCACCGTAGCTGTTGCGGGTTCCGTCCACGGCTGTTGTCGACGAGAGGAGAGAGGGAAGGCTGTCGGAGTCCACATTGCGGCCACCATCCTTTCCATGTTGCCTTGGCCGAGAGTGACGAGAGAAGCAGAAAAGGCGAACATGGTGAGGCTAAGGATGGGAGTGTAGTCAAGGTTCTTGGCTGCGGATCATCTAGGTTTCCAATTTGGGAAGCTTCTATTTTGGGCTAAATCAAAATTAGAAGGTTGGGTCAATTTATTTTTGGCTTTGGATTCAAGACCAATCATGGTCTATAAAAACTATATAACTATGGGCTTAGAGTAGTATTATAAACTATATTTAAAATCTATTGTAAAATAATTCCTTGGGTCCATAGCCCATACTAAAATCATATATTATAAAATATATATATATCTATATAGGTATATTGGGCTAAGAACATTTTGTAGTAATCGTAATAATAATAATAGTAATAGGTGACCCAAAGATACATTATTCCAAGCCCATGAGGAAATAATCATACTTACAATTATTTAAATAATTACTTAATAGGAAAATAACCCCTCATTTAAATATTTATATTTAAAATAATAATAGGGAAAAATGCGGGGTGTTACACCCCCCCTCCCCCGTCTCATTTCTTTTATGCTTGGGAATGTAGAAGCAGAGCATCAGTAAGCTTCTTCCTCCTTCTTCTTCATTTTTCTTCCTTTTCCTTCCTTGATATCATTGTTTGTGTGTATGCACGCGTGTGTTGTTGTTGTTGTTGTTGTTGTTTGTGTTGCTTGGATTTTAGGGTATTTGGGTGTGGTTAAGGAGATCAATCTTGTGGAATAGAAAAGGAAGGACTCTTGAGGTTAAGGCTAGCTTGAGGTAAGATCCGTGGATGTCCAAAACATACCATTTTGCTCCTTGTTGTTGTGAACTGATAAGCTCCCAAGATACCTATATATTTGGATATAAATAGGGACAATTTTATAGCATTTCGGTATCCTTATATGACTAATTTTACGATATTATGTGCTTTAATTCAATAACCACACGCAAAGCTACCCTTGGTGTATTTTAAGACATTTCACAGGTTCCGGGGGCTGTTAGGCACGAGAGATGAGCAAAACGAGCAAAACCGAGAAGGACAAAAGTCCCGTGGGCCCAGGATGTTGCATCCACGCGTGAATGCCACGTGGATGAATTCCATTATGCATTCACGTGGCCATTCACGCGTGAAGGTCACGTGAACGAGACACTATGGAAAATTATTTTAGGGAAATTTTGGGAGAGACTATTTAAGTAGGCTTGATAAGATTTTTCAGAAGGAGAACACTTTTAGAAATCAGATTTCCATTCTTAGATTAGGTTTTACATTTCCCTGTAAATGAAGAAGTGAAGCTTGGATTGAAGACTATCATTTCATTTACTAGGTGATATCTATTTGAATCTTATTTTCTATTTTACATATCTTTTTCTTAGATTGAATTAGTCTATGATCTTAAATCTATGATTATGTTTGGCTAGTTCTATCTAGGGATTGAGTTGTGTGAATCTATGCTTGCTAGTGTGAAGATCCTATTTCTTATTGTGGATTTGATTGCTTTGATGTTGGAAGATCTATTCTTGTCTATTGATTGTTGGTTTGGTTAGATCTTGTATAGATTTGGCCAATCTATTGAGAGATTGAGACCTTGACTCTATCATGGTATTGATTTGAGTTGAGTTGAAGCTTTTTGCAATCTTAGATACTATGGAATTCCATGATTGGAAATAGTAGGAAAGTGTGTAGCCTAGGTGTTAAATAAAATGTCTCTTAGGGATTTTGGTTGCCAAATGGTACTCCTAAGCCTAAGAAGCCCTAATACACAAAGGTGAAAAGGGCTAAGATGACACACTCTTGAATAGCCAACACAATTGCATCACTAGACCATTACTTGAGACACACAATGGGGCAGCATAGACAAGCACAATTCATTCCCTTTTTTTCTTATAACTTATTTCTTATTTCTTATTTCTTATTACATACTGCTTTGATTTTAGTTACCTCTTGCACACGTACATTTCCTACATGACATTCACCAGCCCCACACATCTCATCACATGTTCATTCAATCGAAAGCAGCGACTGATCCTGCTGAACCCATGCGTGATACGCTGGGTTTTCCGCCGGAGGGATTGCCAGGGTAGCGGAGGAGCCGTCAGTCACCGGAGCGGGGATCGTCGGGGAAGGACAGGGAATGCCGCCGTCGATGTAGCCGAGCAAATTGAGTGCGCCAGAATAGGTAATTGTGATTCGTGAGCTTAATGGATACAAAGTGATGGGCTTGTGTGAGAGGGTTGGGAATGTTTGCAGGTGCGGTGGTGGGAGTGGCTGGGGTGACGGTGGTGATCGTACGATCGGAATTTGGTGCGGCCATCGGAAAATAGCTCGGCAAGAAGAATGGGAAGAGAGTCGAAAAACAAGAAAGGTCCCTAACCTATCGCTAGCTGATACCAGATTAGAGTAGGAATCACGTTCATTCAACAACAGATTACACAAAGTGAGAGTCCTATTTGAGTAGGACACTAACCTCTCCTATTCTACAGGACTAGTAACGTATACTAAGTTACAACCACAAATACAAGACTATAGAATAAATAACAATAATAATAATAACTATAACAATACTAACACACATCCCTCCTTCGAGACCGACACTCGGGGAATTTTAGACTCTTCGTTTTATCATTACCACATCCACATTATATAGCTCACTCACCCTATGCATGCAAGCTTGTCATGAACTATGTTTATGTGTGTGCATTTTCTGTTTTGGTCTTTAAATGATTATATATGACGTTATGTTCTAGAGTTCGTTATTCCTTTGACATGATCTCTGGTTGATGAGTCCTTGATTTGAATCCAATTATCATGGTTGAGCTTGAGTTTCTTGGAATCTTATTGATGATGGTTTCGTTGACATATATATATATAGGTGGTGTGTGGAAACCTACTTTTGATTATCAATTGTATACTTATATACCTTTACAAGTGAGAGTAAGAATTTACTTAGCGTCCTTTGCTAATTATTCCAAAATGTGATTTAAGTTATGGAGTAGAACCCAGTATCGCGAGCGCATTAGTATGCATTAGTTTTACCCACTCTTTAGACAAGCTATGCTTTCCCTTTTAGTAGACTTTTGAGGCATGTGAGCATTTGTTAGACTTTAGTGCTGTAATAAGTTAGTACTATGGTTTATGTTTAGTGGATTTAAACTTTGCATTAGCATTTAGGCTTAGATGGGCCTAGATATGGCATAACAACCCATCCTATTAAAATTTTTTTCCGTTGTCTCTTGCTAAGTACCTTGAGTTAAATTCAATTATTTTTACTTTTTATTATCCTTTGTCTTAGTCTAGAATTGGGGGTGTTATAGTTGGTATCAGAGCCTATGTGCCTAGGATGGGACCCTAAGAGTTGAAATTTAGTGACTTTAGGAGTTGATCATTAAGAGTTTAAGATAACTAGGATGTGTAGGATGTGAGATTTCTAGGATCCATGCGCTTTTGATTATTGATTTAATTAATGCTTTAATATCTTGTCGCTTTTAGATTGCGTTTGTGGGTATTGCACCCTGAGGGTGTGCATCTAAGTTCCTATTTGTTATAAAGTAGTTGCTTCATTTTGGACTTGCTAAAGACACGACTAAGACTAAGATAAAGGAGTTTGGACGTCTATTGATGCAAAGTAGTAGGGTAGTGGCGTATGCATCTAGACTATCAGATAATTGGACAATCTGCTGAAGAGGAATACTCTACTTGCGGTTCGAGGTCAACGGTAGCAGTCTTCGTTCCATGGGATTGGCGTCTTTGCATGTGTAGCATCATTTGCAAGATCCTTGCTAACCTCAAGACCTGAAGTATAAGTTTCATGCAACTGAAGTCCGATGCGAGACAAAGAAAGCGATTGGAATTCGAAGACCGATACCTGAATAACCTCAATCATGAAAGAACGACATGAGCGAATGCTCACACGCCATGAAGAATTAGATCGCGCCAAGTAAACGCTTCTGAATCAATGGTGAAGAGACGCTCATAAGTTGAACTTGGAGATTTAAAGTTGAGCCTGGAAATTAGGAAGCATGGAAAAGTAGAATGCTAGGATCGTACAACGCGAAGGTACTTCCACCTACCTTTGAAGAGGCAATAAAGGGACAAGTTGGGATATGTGAACATTGTAAGTAATGAAGACTAAGATAAGTAGGAAGGAAAAACTTGGACCCTTAAGATGCACGAGGACGAGAAAAAATGTCATAAATAAGTTGTCTGATCCTATGAAGTGTGAGGAGATTAAGAAGTAGATTATGAAGGAAGAACATTGTGCACCCTATTCGATACACCTTGAAAGTGATAACTCGTATAAGGACTCAAGGAAGGAATTTTTGTGGTAAGAATGAAATAAGAAGTAGCAAAGCTGGTAAGTAGAAGACTGAATTGTCAAAAGGTTAAGATTGATAGGAACCTAAGGGCTAGCTCAATCATTGAATTTTCCTAACTAGAATGAGATTGTGTATCAATGGATTTTTGTAGAAGATTTTTCGTTACCTAAGACAAGAAAAGAACAGAGTTGGATTATAGTTAATTGATTTATGAAGATCGCAAGATTCTTAACTGTGAACGAGATTTGGTCTACTAAGCAAATAACAAAGGCACATGAAGAACATGTAGCAAAATACCATAGAGCGCTTCTAGATGTTAATTCTAATAGAGGTTTTATCTTATATCACACTTTTGGAAAGTGTCATTGATCGCGCTAGACACAAAAAGGGAATAAGTGATGCGTTATTATTAAGGCCTCAATGTTTTAAGGTACAACAAGGAAGTAAATGTTGTTCGTAAGGTCACCGAAATCACTTGATGAAAAGAATAGATAACCGACCAAATCTCAAGAAGAAAAAAGGAGATATTGCTAAAGGTTTCACCTGTTAAAGGAATGACAAGGATTGGAAAAAAGGATAAGCTAATGATTGAGAAGGAAATGATTGAGAAGTAACTCATAGGTTGGCTTTGTCAACTAAAGTGGGCAAGAATTTAGAGGGTATGGAAGAAGGATAATTGGGATTTTTCGCATACTCGCATATGACTTCTCCTGTAGTAGTAAAGGCGAATGAGGCCTTAGCCCATGAAGCAAGTCTGATGAGGATTTTGGATTCAAGATGTGTAAAGATCAAGGAAGAGAACCGTCAATTGGTCAAAGTGTTGTGGTCAAATTGTCAAGCCGAAGAAGCTGCTTGAAGCTGAGATTCCTTTTTCCTCTCGAAGTCGAATTCCTCTCATTTTCTTCGAAGAACTGAATACCTCTTTTGTTGAGAAATCCTTTCTGTCTTTCCAGACCTCGTTCTTGTTTTCTTCTCGAAGCAATTGCAGGGTGACAACCTTATTTCCTAAGTTGTAGCCTTGACAACCTTGATTCTACTTTTAACCAACGTTGTCCTTGAATTTTGAAGCTTAAACCCTCCATCCTCTTTTCTTTGTTTAGTCGAATTTTGTAAAACTGAGCGTATATCTTGTAAATATTTTCCTCTATCTAATACCATACCAGTTTTGACTCTTTATCCCCAAAATGATTTTTGAGCTTTGGGGACGAAGCTCCTTTTAAGGTAGGTAGAGTGTGACACCCCGCATTTTCCTAATATTATTTTAATTATAAATATTTTCAAAATGAATTATTTTCTTATTATTAAATATTTTAATAAATGTTTCTATATCTAATTATTTTTTTATGGGCTTTGGGTTAACACTATTTTTACAATTTACTATTTTGATACCCGAATATCCATAGCCCAATATATGTATATATATACTATACTCAATAAACTTCTTTTGAGTCTAAATGATTTTAATGCCTAAATCTACCAATTGTTCTAAGCCCAAATATAGCTATTTTATATCTAGCCTTGAACCAAATTAACCCAAGTCCAAAATGCCAAACATAATATTTGACCCAACTACCATTTATAACCTAGCCCAACCTATTTTAATTTAGAAACCCTACTAAATATAGACTCATATATATAGAAATATTTGCTTCCTCCCCTTTTTCAATATCAGACATACACATCTTTGTCTCCCTCGTCTCTCGTATTCCTCGTTCTCCCTCACCTCTATCTCAGCAGCTCTGACGACGTCGAATAGTAGCAGGCGACGGCGAAGTACAAGAAACCAACAATGGCAGATCCTCCGATCTCCACCTTCACCCTTGGCTACGGCAAAAATGAAATAGCAGCTTTTCGTTCGGTGAGGGATAGCAGTAGAAGTAGCAACGAGACTGGTAAGGTCCAAGCAAAGCAGCGTCGGGCGGTGGTTGAGGCAGCCGTGGGCGGCACCGGAAACTATGGTGGTTATTGAGCTTCGGCTCCTATGGATTGGTGGTTATTGAGCTTCGGCTCCTTTATATTATTGACATTTGAGCTTTGGCTCTTTGGATCGGAGGTTGTGAGCGTCGGCTCAGTTGGATAGGGAGTTGTGAGCTTCGGCTCCGTTAGACTTCAGTGCTGTAATAATTTAGTATTATGGTTTATGTTTTATGGATTTAGACTTTGCCTTAGCATTTAGGCTTAGATAGGCCTAGATGTGGCATAACACCCCGCCCGTTCTATTAAATTTTGCTTCCGTTGTCTCTTGATAAGTACCTTGAGTTAAATTCAGTTATTTCTCCCTTTTATTTTCCTTTGTCTTGGTCTAGAATTGGGGATGTGACAGGGAGTGTGCACAAGATTGGGTTGTGAAAGATAAGGTGGCAAGACCTAGAATTGAACAAATTTTTGGTATGACATGAGGCAAAAGGTGAGATTTTATTGTGTGAGCTTGTGTGATTCTCTACTCCCTATGAAAAAGGCATGAGGGAGTGAAAGAAAAAGTCAATAGAAAAAGCTAAAAGAGACTTTGAGCTATCCTTGCTTGAGATTGAACAACATGAGGTGAGCCATCTCATTAGGATTCGGACAACCATTGCACAGTCTTCGAAAGTGTAGAGCTCTACATGAAGTCGGTTGGCGCAATGTCGTTATCCTAAGAGATGATAAGAAGAAAGAGAGATTATCTCGCTAAGCCAAAACACGAGGAGATGATAAGGCATACCTTCACTTATTTTATTGTTGGGTTTTTAGGGCCAATTGAGGCAAGGTTTGGCGAGTTTGTGCAAATAGTTCCCACTAAAGTGTGAAAACTTTGATAAGTGCCAAAGATGTTATGTTTTGTAGAGTGCTTTGGTGTTTATTAGTGCTTTGTTTGTGTCCTTTTGAGTTGCATTGCCTTATTTTGGATAAAGATGCATATGAGGACTAACTATGGAATAATTATGCAGTTTCGAGGAGTTTAGGTGGTTGCAAGGGCATTTTGAGGCCAAAAGGGGGCAAAAATGACAAAGACATGAAGTCTAGACATGGTCCGGGATCCGTACGGTCGTATTCCCAATGTACGAGCGCAAGTAGAAAGTTTTACAACCGAAATTACGTGTGTGGTAGTTGCAAATACGGAACGAGGCCAGTACGAGCACGCATACGGTTGTACGGCGTGCGACCAACATCAGTTTAAGTCAAGTATAAATAGCTTGTTTGCGGGATTGTTTAAGGGACTTTTGCTATTTTAGTTAGTTTTAGTTCCTGCACTTAGAGAGCTAAGAACTCCAACTTCAACCTTGTAGAGAGAGAACCCCTAGTCTAGTAAATTGACAACTTGTGAAACTTTGAGACATCTTGAAGCAAGGGTTGGAGCTTGGATTGTGGACTACAAAGTGTAATTGAGTAAGATTTCATTCTTGCACCTTCAATTCCTATCAATTTTTCATTTCCTATCATCATTGCTCAATTACTATTTTGTGTGTGTTCATTTAATATCATGATTGGCCAGACTTCCTTAGGGATTTGGATTAGAATAACTTGTGATTGATGTTGGAATATATTGAATTGAAATTTAGGAAGTG
>CM008340.1:40349490-40366358 GCA_002525835.2 Ipomoea batatas | reverse complement strand
CAAATCAGGCATTTAGTTGCGGCTTTTATGATGTTTAGCGGATATTACAAATCGCCACTATTGTGTTTTCCCACACAGTTATTCAACCGTGTCTAAATAGTGTGTCGCAAAAGTTTTAGCGGCAGTTTTCAACAACGGCAAGAATTTGTCTTGCCATTTAATTCCTGGCAATTTTGAGTTTATTTAGCAGCAGTTTTGAACCGCCACAAGAAATTAGTTATTTTTGTCTAAGTTTTAGCGGCGGTAGATGTTTAACTTAGCATTTTTACTTTAAATATTAGCGACGGTTTGAAACAACCTCTAAGTTATATTTTTATTTTTAAAATTCTTTTATTATCTAATTATTTTGATATTTTTGAACAACCACAAAAATTTTATTGTAAGGAAAATTGTAATTTATGCCCCTCCATAATATGTCAATTATCAATGTCACCCCTGAATTATTAGCGGTGTAAATGTTGCCCCTCAATTTTCAAAACGATACATATATTGCCCCTCCCAAGTGTAAATTTTGCCAATCAATTTTCAAAACGTTACATATATTGCCCAGGTGTAAATGTTGCCCTTCAATTTTCAAAACGATACATATATTGCCCTTCCCAAGTGTAAATTTTGCCAATCAATTTTCAAAACGTTACATATATTGCCCCTCCCGTACGGGAGGGGGGGGGGAGATATTTACACCGCTAATTCAGGGTTTTTTTTAATTTTTTTTTGAGTACTACTCATTATCTGTTCATAGCTACTTTTCTCAACCTACAGAAACACAAAGTGTAACACCCCGTAAATTCGTTCAAGCCTTTTCGATCGTTAATTAATTCTTTGGGCAATTTAATTATTTTAATTGGGCTAATTATTTCAATTTAATATATATACATATATATATATGTTCTTGAGCCTAAATTTGATTATTCTAATCAAGAGCCCAATTAATTGAATTTATTCTTGTAAGGGATTTTATTCAATTTGGATCCTTACAATCTTTGTAATTAAATATTCCTACAAGCCCAATTTCTTGATTGTATATATATATATTATTCTTAAGACATCTTATGGGCTTCCTTATTCTAATTCTTATATTTAATTGTAAGGGGTGAATTTATTAGCCCAACTTACTAGTCTTGAATATATTTAATTCCTAAAGCCATTATAATGTATACTTAAGCCCATCTCATATTAATGTCTTACACCCTAAATATTGTATGTATTCTTAGTATATATTTTGATGATCAAAAACCCCTAAAAGTTTTCACTCCTCTTCCTCCCTACTCTCTCATTTCACGCCATTTTCACCCTTCTTGCATCCAAAATTTGATCTTCATTTCCCTACAAGTTTTCAAGTCAAGATTTCTCTTTTATGCTTGTCTAGGATTGGGTAAGTGCATCTAGCTAAGAATCTACCTTGTATTTTGTGGTTTTGTTAGTCTTTTTGCATATTCTTATAAATGTTCTTTTGGGGTTCTTTGGGTAAAAGATGATCATCAAGAAGGTGGGGCTTTGTGAGCTTGCTTGAAGCTTGTTGGAGTAGGAAAAAGCTCTTTGAGGTAACCACTATGTCCATCAAAATCTATTTTATTCACTCCTAATCTATATGATGTTCTTGGTGTTGGAAATCCTGAAAATTCTTTGTGTTTAGCCTATTTTGTTGGATCTATTTGTTGGATTTCATCTTGATCTTTTGATTAGTGTTGTATGATCATTGATGGTTTGGATTTCCATGTTTTTGGCCTCTAAATTGGATGAAATGTTGATGTATTTGGTCTGATTTTGCCCTCTGGAAACAAATTGTTCGTGTCTGTTGTTGATATTCTGGAACTGGGAGTGGGAATGACCTTGCGGAGGTCCTCGGCGGCACAATGTAATCCGCCGGGGAGTTCCGCAAGGCCAAGGCGGGTTGGTTGAACGGGAGATGGTGTTCCGTTGAGGAGGACCGCCTCCTTCTTGCGGAGGAGTGCGGCGGAGGGCTGAGATCCGTTGATGAGTTCCGCAAGGTCTCTGGGAATCTGCTTCCAGAGACTGTTTTGTGATGTTGTTGTCTGTTGTTTCTCCTTTGTTTCTGATTATTGTTGGATTGTTTTGTTGGGTATTTTACCATGTCTTTGGGGTATTTATCCATGCCTTTTGTTGGGTATTTATCACCTTATCTTGGAGATTTATTCATGTCTTTAGTTTCCCTTTTTGTACTCTTGGTCTATTGATTCTTTGTAATTCATTACCTGGGAGTTGGCTTGTGTTCATAGTTGAGATGAACACTTTGGTTTGTTGTTTTGGGTTGAGGTTGGAGTTTGAGTATGAGATGGTGGTTTGTTGGTAGCGTTGGAGGTTGTTGGGTGAACTATCTGTGCTACTATTGTTTGTATTTGGGTTCATTACCCCTGTGATTGGGTTCATTACCCCCGTGATTGGGTTGACTACCCCTGTGATTGGACAACGGTCCCTGTGATTGGGTTTTTACCCCTGTGTACCTGGCTTCTGATTGGGGTTGGGTTCGGTATGATGGTTGGTGTGAGGATTTGGTGGTTGGTGTTGAGAGTTCCTTTCGGTTCTTTGGTTGTGAGTCTTTGTTTATTCGGTTGATATCTCGTTGTTCTCGGTTATGATTGATTGTTCCTTATGATTGTGTTTAGTTGGTATCGAGTTATGATTCGTTGTTGTCTTATGCTTTCGTCGTTGGACTTTGGCTTTACTTGAATGAGTTTTGGTTTATGATTTGTTCAGCTTATTGTTGTTGAGTATCCGTTTTGAACTATCGAACAGTTCGTTGGTGTTTATATTCTATATGGGTGTGTAATCCTATTTATAAGCTTATGTATATCTATATCTCCTTGCGGGTGTGAGTGGTGGTTGCTTAGCATTCTTTTGCTAATGGTTCTTTGCGTGTTTTCCAGGTATGGAGTAGTCTGAGCGCGAGCGCGTTAGATGCTTATCTATGAGGACGCTTAGACTAGATTTGTGATGTTTAGACTTTGGTTGTTGGGCGTGTGTGCCTTTGAGATATTATTATACTCTTGATTAGTGATTTGGGTACTTTTGGATGATTGTGGATTACGACTTGAGGATTTTATTTCGGTTTATTTATATGACAGCTTAGTTTATTCTTATGTTTAGCCTGTGCATCTAGGCTGTGTTTATACCTAGATGTGGCATGACGCCCTTAAGTTTTAATTCGCTTCCGCTGTGTTATGTTTGTTGGTTGAGATAGGCAGCTGTTGTGTTAAGTTTTATCTATCTCAGCCTGTGTGAGGTTGGGGTGTCACACAAAGAGTCACTGAGGCTCAAACCTCGAACCCACTCCCATCATCCATGTGAGAGTGTTTTTCGGGACACCGGGTGCCACTAGACCACAAGGTCTTTGGCAATATTTTCGTTTTTAAAATCATATTTGTTTAGGCGTTGCTCTAAGTGTCAGAAGTTAAATCATTCTTTCCTTCCTCGAATGGACGTGACTAATGACCCATCAATAATGTAGGATCGGAAGCTTTAAGTGGTAGAAGTTAAATCGTTCTTTCTTCCTTCCTCGAATGGACGTGACTAATGATCCACCAATAATGTTTGATCGGAAGCTTGTTTCCACCTAGCTCAAGCAAGTGATGGTTCACAGTAAAAATTCGCAAGTGGTGGCATAATGCACTTGTACCTTATCATTGAAAATTTTATATACAGCCAAAACTACTAGCTAGACTTTATAACAGCTCGAGTGATGGTTCCTTCGTCCTAAAATTGGCTGTAAAAAATGGGGGTTCATAGCATGTAACCTACAACTAACCATAATTGATAATTGTTAAATCTGAACTGTTTGCTTGATTTAGTGATTTTAACCTCACTTCTACTCAATACTCTCTAGATGGTGTATGGGACTTATCAGTGAAGAATCTAGAAAAATGTCTTGGGGGGGCGAAACATAAAAGAGGTAGCACCAATTAAGTTCTCCTGATATATGAGAGGTTGTGGGTTCGAGCCTCAGCGATATTGACTCTTTGTGCTTCAATAGGTTGAGAGAGTAGTAATGAACATATATTGAATTGTAATAGATCGAGTCGACAGTATTAAAAAAAATAAAACACTTAAAAGGAATATAGTCATAAATATTGTTGGATATAGATGAAAAACAAAGCACAACAAAACTTTATACAAATATTAATAACAATATATGAAACATAATTAATTTCATAAAATAATTCAAATAGAAAACACATAATAAATTACACATCTCATTATTAATTTTTTTTTAAAATTATATAAAGCTATTTTTTTTAAAATTATATAAAGCTACAAAACAAGATGAACTTTAGCCTTCAAGATTCGAACCAACACCTTTCCTTATGTAAAAATGTACCCCAACCACTCAACTAATTAATCAATTCTTTATTGAGTTAATACCCAAAATTGTCATCGACTATAGTGATTTTTCTCAATTTTATCCTAAACGACTTTGGTGTCATAAAGTAGTCCCAAACTTTTGTGTTATAGCTCAAAAATGTCCTCCGTCTGTTAAACTGTTAAAAGAGTGTTAAGTACAGGGACAATATAGTCAATTCATGTTAAGTCTTCTCTTCCACTCTCCTTCCTCTACTCGACCGGTCTTCAGCAGCACGGCGGCAACACAGCAGCGGCGAACTCGGAAACTCCGGCGGCGAGCAACATTTCATCGTGCGCATACGACGGTGGACCAGCCTAGGAGCAGATCACCATAGGAACAACACCACCAACCTTCGTCTTCTCCTCTCTCCTTCTGATGCAACAACCACGACTGAACATGGGTATTCTCCGGCGTAGGAGTTTTCCCGGCAACAAGAAACATCAACAACTACACTCCCAGCGAAGGACGCAAGGTGGCAGTGAGAAGGGATGGACTGCGGAGCTTGGTAAAATCGAAGACGTGGTCTTGTTTAACTGAAGATTGGATATTAATATGATGTTGAAGTCTAATATGAGTATGGATTATGTTGAAGTCTTATATTAGTATGATTTATTGCTGGCATTTGTTTTCAGTATATCCATTTACATTCCTCTCTGGTGCAACCGAACTAATAATTATATATCTAAAAGTATCTATGCTGTGCTGCAACCAAATGAACAACAGAATCCTTTAGGTGACATGTCAAATGTAAAAGATAAGAGCATATTGAGATGGAAGAAGATTTTGCAGCTGATGATACATACAACATCAGCGAAGATTCTGTTGATGATGGAGATGGTAATGAGGAGAATGAGCAAGTGGAATCTGATGTTGGGGAAACTGGTAATCACAGTGAAAAAGTTGATGAAAAACTTTGGGACAGGGAAGAAGAAGAAAATAATGATAGCGTTGATGAATGATGTTCTTTTCCTAAGAAACTAAGCAGACGGCTATGAGTAAGACACTCAATACAAGATTAAAAAAAATCCCCCAGTTCACCTGAAGCAACAACAAATTTTATTTACAACAATATATAAAGCTCATAAAATACTTGAAGGAAGTATAAAAAGGGGAAATCGTCATAGTTAGTCTTAATAACAGAAACCATAACTCTACATTACAGGCAACAAAAATAATTTGCATGCCACTTAGACATAAACGGCCGATCCTGGATCACAAACGTTTGAATGAAAGTCTGGGGAAGTTCAAGAGGACAGCGATCATGAGAGTAACATGAACAAGAAAGACACAGTTCAGCCCGAGGCTTCGCATGTTGCAGGTCAGACGGAGCAGTTTAACATGAATATGAATTGACTATATTGCCCTTGTATTTAACACCCTTTTAACAGTTTAACAAACGGAGGACAATTTTGAGCGATAACACCAAAGTCTGGGACTACTTTATGACACCAAAGTCGTTTAGGTCAAAATTGAGAAAAACCACTATAGTCGAGGACAATTTTGGGTATTAACTCATTCTTTATTTATACATGTTTTCATATATTTATATCTAAAAATGTTCTATACATACATACATACATATATAAATATATACAACGGTTATATGGAGAGTGGGGTGGGGTGAGTGGGGGCAGCTGACCCCACTACCCCCATGCTGGATTTGCCAATGGGACTTATGACATGTTTGGTTCATGGAATAACATTTCTTGGAATAAACATATTCCATTGCTTGTTTTAGACATATTTTCATTGGAATAACATTCCTAGGAATAGCTATTACCTTTGCAAAGGGAATAACCATTCCTAAGAGGGCCTTGATATTAAGTATTCTCATGCTCTTGGAAATAGCTTTCATATTGCAAATAGTAAAAATACCCTTTGCACTTTATTTAATATTTATATTTAATAAATATAACATATTATATAAATAAATAAATAAATATATATATATATATATATATATATATATATATATATATACACCAAGGACCTTGTGGTCCAGTGGCATCAAACCATTCTCTTTATACGGGAGGTAGTGGGTTCGAGTCTCAGTGGAGGCAATACTAACTCTTGTGTTTCAATAGGTTGAGAAAGTAGTTATGAACATATACTGCATTGTATTATTATATATAATTTTCTATCATTAAATATAAGAAAAATTGTAATTTATGCCCCTCCATAATATGTCAATTATTATTAGTGGTGCAAATATTGCCCTTCAATTTTTAAAACGATACATGTATTGCCCCTTGATAAGCACCAAGAATAGTCTAACTTAAGGGTAAAAATAGGATAGAATAGTGAATTTTGCCACCCATTTATAACAATCTCGTGCATTAAGACTCGGATGTGATAAAAAATCTCTAACTCAACGTTAGAGTGTGTTTTGAAGTTAATTCCGCAGATTGAAAAGGAATCTGAGGCCAAAACAGAGCAGAAAGCAAAGAAGCAACCGAGCAGGAACCATCCACGCAACCATCACGCGGGTAGGTGACGCGGATCATTTCCAGAATGCATCCACGCCCCCCTTCACGCGTGAAGGTGGCGTGACCAGGCCAAAAGGGCTTTTTCGGGATTTTTGACCTCTTGTTGCCTATTTAAACCCCTTCTCCTAAAATTTCAAGGGGGGGGGGTTAGTTTTAGATTTGAAGTTCTCTTTGTTTTTTCTCCCCTCTTGGGGGAAAACTTCATTTCCTTAGATTAGATTGAAGAAAACATGGTAGAAGGGTAGAAGATTGAAGGCAAAAATGTAATAGAATCCATTCTCTATGGATGATAACTCTTCTTTTCACTATCTATTTTGATCTCGTTTTATTTGCTTTTAGATCTTCTATTGCTTTCTCTTTTTACTTTCTTAATGTTTGATTAGAGTAGATAGGGGATTGGTGGCCCCAAAACTAGCTATGTGGTTGAATTATTGAAGAAATTGCTTTAAAAATGTGAACTTGATGTTTTTAATTAAATGCGTGTGTGGTTGATGTTTGATTTGCTTTATGCCTAAGTGTGGCCACATTAGGTAGCAAACCCTGTGAAAGTGAGTGTGTGCGCGATAGCGGTCTCTCACAAGTCCAACTCATCCACATCACTGCCCTTAGTCCGAAAATAAAAGGCCCGGGAGGAGTGGTAGACAAGGTGTTCAATGAAATGTCCTGACCGAATGAGGATGTGGGAGTTCGAGTGTGACGCCACTCAGTGAAGTGCCGTGAACTCTCTAGTCGAATCTAAATCACTTGTTTGCAAAACCAATAGGATAGTAGACCATGTATGCTAGCCACGAGCCCCAATCTGCATTTCCCCTTTTCTTAAACCTACCCATTTAAACCTTAAACTCTTGTACAAATGTCATCACGTTTTAGCTATTTCCATAACTCTTTTCCTTCAACCTCCTAAATGCCAACATTGAATCAATTCCAAACCTGCCTTCCTTGAGAGATCAACACTTGAGGAGTCTTGACTCTTCGTTTTAACACATTCCATACCCGACATAAACCTCACCACACACCTATACACACAACAAAATTGGCGCCGTTGCCGGGGAAGGCAAACGATTTTGAGTTGTGTTTTGACATCTAGGAAGTTGATTTTTAAGAGTTCTTGAATTACTTTCTTTTGTTTGTTTTATTTTTTTATTTTTGGTTACTTAATTGGAAAAGTGCGTTTAATTTGTCTTGCATATTTTATTACTCACTTGCAACCACTTTTAGTTGCAAAAGAATTGTTGTTGGATAAGCTTTGTGCAGGAAATTTTTGTCGAAAATCAATTGAAACTTACCAATGAGTGCTTATATGCATCCCCATGGTGAGTCACACCATGGAGGACTATCTAGGAGAAATATTCCACCTCAAACCTATGAACAACACCGACATTACTATCCATATCCTTATATGTATCCACCACCACCATACCCATACTTACCATACCCAAATACTTTATTTTATCCTATCTATGAACCATATCCATATGCTTGAAGAAGCAGTATTGTGTACGGGTTGATTCGTCAAAAGATATTTATGTTAAAACGGAAAGTCAGTGACTCCCCGAGTGTCGGTCTCGAAGGAGGGACGTGGAGGTGTGTCAATTGTTCGGGAGTTTACTTGATTGAGTCATGCATGGGATTCGAGTGTGGTGGATGGTGGATCCTGAGTAAAAAAGAGTTCATAAAGTTTGGTTTGATTGTAAGAGAGTAAAGTAAACGGGTTTTGCAAGTCTGTAAAAAGGTAGGGAATGGATAGTATTCATGTATGTTGCATTGTGGTGTGACTAAAGTAGTGGATAGATAATGCTAGGATGTTGGCTATTCAAGAGTCTGTTATCTTAGTGCTTTTCCACCTTTGTGTACTAAGGCTTCTTAACTAAAGAGTGCCTTCAAGCATCCAAAGCTCTAAGAGAAATTTTATCAAACACTTAAGCTACACACTATCCTACTATTCTTAAGAAGTCCATAGGAACTATGATTGTGTCAAGCTTCAAATCTTAACTCTAATCAAAGACATGAAAGAGTCAAGAGCTCAATCTCTCATCTAGATTGGCCAAATCCAAACAATATCTCATCAACACAACAATCAATAGACAAGAATAGATAATCCAACAACATAAGCATATAAATCCAAGATATAGAGATAAGATCATCATACTAGCAACATTCAATCACACAATCCAAATCCCTAGATTAAACTAGCCACTCATGATATGAAATTCAAGACAAAAGCTAATTTAATCCAAGAACAAGATAACTAAATATAATAGAAATGAAATAGAGATCACCTAGAGTGAAGTAAACCTTCAATCAAAGCTTTGTAGTCTTCTACAATGGAGATTGATCTAATCTAAGAAATGAAAAACTAAGAAAATGGAGAAAGTTCTCCAAAGGAAAAACTAAAGAAAGGGAGAACTAAATTTCTGGGAACCTCCTCTGAAAATCTATCAAAGGGGTTTAAATAGTCTCCGAAAAGGCAACCCTAATCCAATTTCGCGTAGTGCAGTCTCCACGCCTGCTCACACGCGTGTGAGTGTGCGTGGGAGGCTACTGGATTATTTCCACGCACGCTCACACGCGTGTGGCCATCCTGTTGGGTCCTCCGGGGCTCCGATCTTGCCTGGTTCGTTCTTTAAGCTCAACTTTTGTTCCTATTTTCTCCCGGGGCTCCTGTTTCACCTCCTTTAGGCTAAAAATAGCTTTCGTGTGTCGGTTAGTGATTTTCAAGCATTTATGAGCATAATTTATCATGTAAGGATGCTATAGACGTGATAAAACACCCTAATGTGAGCTTGATTTATCATGCAGGTAGACTGCGACTGATGGGTAATGTTTATCTTACTTTATTAGTGATGGTTATTTTCGAAAACCTTTGTTTATTTTCGAGTGACCACGGATATCCTTACTTAGCCATCGCGCTAACTACACTTCATTGTGTCATTTATCAGATGTCATCTAGTATAGGTTCGTGCAGCTCTCCGGACTCAGACCCATCTGAGTTCGAGTTTCCTATTTACGATTTTGATGACTATGCACAGTACTTAGTAGATGGAGACCCTTATGCCCCCGGCTACGCACCTGACCCGCCAGTGCTGATCTGTACTCCTGACCCCACTCCTGCTCCAGATTCGCCAGAGGTACCTGTGTGGACCCCTACTCCGGTCGAGCCCCTTTGTCCTTTTGATGGCCTACAGGCCAGCTATGGGTTCTATCCCAAAGAGATCGTTCCTGACAGCCACCCTCTTGAGTTCGTGGTTCATTATCCATACCCATGGCATCCGAGTCCCCCGGATTACCCTGAAGAATGGATGATGTACATGAGTACTTGTAGGTTTCTAGATCATGTCATGTGGTTTGAGGACGATTGGCATGTGGTTTGGGGTACCTATACGGGCCCGGTGTACCATTCACTAGACTAGGTCGAGTCTAGAGTATGGGGAGTTCGGGAATGTTTTGTGTACATGTATCTTTTGCTACTCTGATGGTTGTCTAGCCAGGTCTAACTAACTCTCTCTCGATGGGTTATTATTATTGTTAACCCTCCTTGTTTTGGTAGCTCGTTTAAGCTACACCCTTCTTAAATACTATAACATGCAGTTTTAACCTAATGATTGCCTTGAATATTGACGCCAATAAACACGATCCTTGTTGTTGATTATTAGCCTGTGCATCTAGAATAAATCCTATATGAGTAAGGTCGGGTTTAGTCTAGGTGTGGCGGTAACTACTCCGGTTGTACGGTATAGCCGAGTCGGGGTGTTACAAGTTGGTATCAGAGCCCTGTTTCGAGTCAGAATTCTAAGTCAACCTTTTGTTCGAGTCAGCCCTAATTCGAGTCAACCAAGTTTCAAAGTCAGCTTAGGTTTGTTAAGACTAATCTAAGTCATTGTTACGATTCGACGAGTACAAGTTCAGAGCAGAGCGGGAACGGAGGTCAGGTTGCATGAGAAGGCGGCATTTCGCTTCTTACCCCGCAGAATCTTACGATTCTGATCATGAAATAATATGATCGCTATCTGTGTTTCTTGCATGCGTCTACTTAAGCTGTTGAGAGTAAGCATGCTAGCGTAGCGCACTAGTTGTTAAGTACGCTTTGACGAGACCCTCGCTTAGAGGGTGTGATAGAGATGAACGTTAGGAAGAACTGTATAGGACTTGAGTAGGTACTATACTAACTGCTTAACTAGCTAGTTCCGAGAGGACTCTTAGACCTTGAATACTAACTTAGGATCATCGTTTAGCAAAGATGCCACTGAGACGGAATGCACCTGCGGAGAGCGAGAATAACCTCTATGCGATAGATCGTATGGTTCAAGCCATGGAGAGAATGGCTGAATTGATGCTAGCTCAGCAAGCTCAAAACCAAAATCAAGGACAACTGAGAGTGGATTACGCTAAGGCAATAGCCGGCCGACGACCACCGTACTACGCAGGCGAAAAGGACCGAGTCATTCTGGAAGAGTGGATTCGAACCTTCGATAAATTGCTCAACGCAGTGAATTGCCCTGCGAACCAGCAAGTTTCCTCGGCAGTGTACTACTTGACAAAAGCTGCAGATAATTGGTGGGCGACAGTTGGACCGACCCTCCTGCAAGACCCAGCCTTCGGTTGGGAGGAATTCAAGGTGGAATTAAGGGAGCAGTTCTACACTGAGCGCATCAAGGGAATTAAGTGTGAGGAATTCCTACGACTGAAACAGAAGGGAGCAACCATTCAAGAATACTACGACCAGTATGTTGAGCTGATGAGGTTTGCCCAGGAAATCGTGCCAGATGAGGCAAGCAAGGCAAGAAGATTTGTTCGGGGATTGGACTGGAGTATAAGGGGGATGATCGCGCCTTTTATGTGCCCTACTTTAAAAGAGGTATATGACAGAGCGTCGGATCATTATCAGGTTTACCTGGACCAGCAGGAAGCCTATGGCCAGAATAAGAGAAAGGCTGACGACAATTCTCGGAAGTTTCCGGTGGGAAACAAGAAAGTCAGTCAAGGCGGCTTTAACACAGTGCAAGGGAGAAGAGGATTCGATAAGGGAAAACGTTCTGCTTGCCCGAGATGTGGAAGGGATCACCCCGGTGAAAGCTGTCAGGGGATGAGGATCAAGTGTTACCGGTGTGGTATTTTTGGGCACAAGGCTGCTCAGTGCCGAAGTCAAGAAGGCAGTCCCCAAAAGCCTCTGCAGAATGAGAATAAGGGACGAGGATTCAATGGGAATAACGGCTGGAACCCCGCAGGAGCCGGAGGTCAAAGGACTAACTTCCAATCGGGGAATCCGGTGAATGCCACGCCCGGTTCCAACCACAAGGGAAAGCAGGTGATGGGAGAAAGCAGTGGAGAAAAACAAGGCAGGATTTACGTCGTCAATAGCGCTCAGGCTCAGGCTAGCGACGCCGTAACCGGTACTTTCCCCATAAACTCAGTACTTGGATTAGTCCTATTTGATACTGGGGCTACCAATTTATTTATATCCTCTGCATTCGCTGATAAACTAAAGATAGAGCCTACAACTAAGTTAGATCTCAACGTCGCAATGGCTTCAGGAGTAGTAGTATCCTGTAAAGATGGTTACGATGACGTTGCAATAGAAATAGCGGGATTTAATTGTCCCGGAAGTCTCATTCGTTTCGAACTCGAAGGCATCGATGTCGTACTCGGAATGGATTGGCTGGATAAGTACAAAGCTCAGATCGTGTGTAATGAGCGAAAAGTTGTACAACAAGGACCGAAGGGAAAGAGAATATCCTACCGAGGAGTTGACAAACAACCCGAGCCACGGTTGTTAACGATGCAGAAGTTAAGGAAATGCGTTCGCCAGGGGTGCGAAGCATATCTTTGTTTGGTGCAAGACGCCGGAGTAGAGGAACTCGAGATGGATCGAATTCCAATAGTGCGCGAATTCCCTGACGTATTTCCCGACGACCTCACCGAGATGCCACCAGAAAGGGAAGTGGAATTCACCATCGATCTTGTACCAGGCACCTCGCCTATCGCAAGAACGCCTTATCGCATGGCACCCAAAGAGATGAAGGAATTAAAGGCACAATTGGAAGAGTTGTTGGAGAAGGGATTTATTAGGCCGAGCGTATCACCTTGGGGTGCACCAGTGTTGTTCGTGAAAAAGAAAGATGGAAGCCTGCGACTATGCATCGACTACAGGGAACTCAACCGAGTCACAGTGAAGAACAAATACCCGTTGCCCAGGATCGATGATCTATTTGATCAGTTGAAAGGAGCGGGTGTGTTCTCAAAGATCGATATACGGTCAGGATACCACCAAGTGCGAGTAGCGAAAGAAGACGTACCTAAAACAGCGTTTCGAACGAGGTACGGGCACTACGAGTTCACAGTCATGCCATTCGGAGTGACTAACGCTCCAGGAACTTTTATGGACTCGATGAACCGAATTTTCCTTCCGTACTTGGACAAATTCGTCGTCGCTTTCATAGATGACATATTAGTCTACTCGAAAACCACGGAGGAACACGAGGAACACCTCAGAACAGTGTTACGAACACTGAGGGAAAAGAAACTTTTCGCGAAACTTTCAAAGTGCGAATTTTGGAAAAGAGAAGTCGCATTTCTCGGTCACGTTATCACCAAGGAAGGAATAAGGGTGGATTCAACCAAGATACGAGCGGTAATTGAGTGGGAAGCGCCCAAGTCAGTTACGGAGATCTGCAGTTTCTTAGGGTTGGCAGGTTACTATCAGAGATTTGTTCAAGACTTCTCAAAGATAGCAAGACCACTGACGAACTTGCTCAAAAAGACAACCAAGTATAGCTGGAGTGAGGAATGCGAGCAGGCATTCCAAGAGCTCAAGAAGAGGTTAACCACCGCTCCGGTGTTGACTCTACCTGTTGGAACGGAAGGTTATGAGTTGTACACCGACGCATCTCACAAAGGATTGGGATGTGTCCTCATGCAAAATGGAAGGGTGATATCATATGCTTCTCGACAATTGAAAACTCATGAACCTAACTACCCGACGCACGACTTGGAATTGGCAGCAGTAGTATTCGCTCTCAAGATTTGGCGACACTATCTCTATGGAATTTCGTGCAAAGTTTACACAGATCACAAGAGTTTAAAGTATATCTTCACTCAGAGAGATCTCAATTTAAGACAAAGGAGATGGTTGGAATTGATCAAAGACTATAACTTGGAAATTCAGTATCATGAGGGCAAGGCAAATAAGGTGGCTGATGCCTTGAGCCGAAAAACGAACCATGCTCTTTGGATATTACCCGAGCAGCTATGTAAGGAGTTTCAAGGACTCAATCTGGAGGTAAAGATGAGTAATCAAGAGGAGCAAGGGAAGAAATTTTGTTACATGTCAGTTACTCCAACCCTATTTGAGGAAATCAAGCGAGCTCAAGAAGAGGATAATTGGGTGGAGAACATCAAGGAAAAGATGGTCGATGGAAGGCATGGGCCATTTGAATTACACCCGGATGGGAGTGTAAGATTTCAAGGTAGATGGGTGATACCAAAAGGGTGTAAGAAGATAATGGAGCAAATAATGAAAGAAGGCCACTACACGCCCTATTCAGTTCATCCTGGTGGGGATAAATTATATAAGGACTTGAGACAAAACTTTTGGTGGTCGGGCATGAAGAGTGATGTAGCTGAATTTATGGCAAGATGCTTGAACTGTCAAAGGGTCAAGGCAGAAAGAAGTAAACCCAAGGGATTACTGCAACCATTAGAGATTCCGCAGTGGAAGTGGGACTCAATCTCTATGGATTTCGTAGGAGGTTTACCTAGAACCAAGGCGGGAAACGATCAAGTCTGGGTCGTCGTCGATCGACTAACCAAGACCGCAAGGTTCATTCCGATGAACAAAACATGGTCAATAGAGAAATTGGCTAGAGCCTATGTGAAGCATGTGGTTAAGCACCACGGGGTGGCGCGAGATATCGTTTCAGATAGAGACTCACGGTTTCTATCGCGTTTTTGGGGAGCGTTACAAGCGGCAATGGGCACTCAACTCAAATTGAGTACGGCTTTTCATCCCGCTACTGATGGTCAAACCGAGCGAACGATACAAACGTTGGAAGACATGCTCAGAGGTTGCGTACTCGATTTCCAAGGTTCATGGGATGAACAGTTAGATCTAATAGAATTCTCCTATAACAATAGCTACCATGCGAGTATTAAGATGGCACCTTACGAGGCATTATATGGGCGAAAGTGTCGAAGTCCTCTGTGCTGGAACGACAAGAGCGATGTCGTTACACTTGGACCACAGTACCTCCATGAAACCATTGAGGCAATCAAATTAATTCAAGGAAGGATGAAAGTCGCACAGGATCGACAAAAGTCGTACGCCGACTTAAAGCGACAATTCACGGAATATCAGGCTGGAGAAAAGGTGTTACTGAAAGTTTCACCTACTAAAGGAGTGAAAAGGTTTGGGAGGAAAGGAAAATTAAGTCCTCGATATATAGGACCTTACGAAATTCTAGAAAGAGTCGGAAACCTAGCCTATCGACTAGCCCTACCGATTGAGCTTGATAAAGTACATAACGTATTCCATGTTTCTCAACTCAAGCGGTATGTACCTGACGAATCCCATATATTAGAACCAGAGGAGCTCGAAATGGACGATTCGTTGACCTACGAGGAGAGACCAATTCGAATTCTGGACTCAAAGTCGCGAGACACGAGGAGAAAATCAATCAAAATGATCAAGGTACAATGGTCAAACCACAGTCCCGATGAAGCTACATGGGAATTAGAGAGCGATATGATGGGACGTTATCCCGAATTATTTAATTCAGGTTAGTAGGGTCGATCTAACCTTTTTCGTGCCTAGCTAAGATGTGTGTTTAGATTAGGCATATTAGAAAATTCGTTTTAGGTGGGAAGAGGGTAAGTAGAAACCATCGAATGACGAAAGGAGCAGTTTCGAGGACGAAACTATTTTAAGGGGGGAAGACTGTAACCCCTCGGTTTTTAAGACAAGGTTAAAGTTTGAGAATAGCGGTATAAATTTTTTTAAGAGAAGACGGTTCGGTGCTCAAAATAATTTTTTTTTAAGGATTAGTTATCGATAAGCTGCGAACTACGTACCGGTCGCGAACCGAGAAAATTTTAAGGATATAGATTCAGTTTGAATTTTCTAGAATTTGGATTATTAAGTATCATACGATTAAGCCTGAATTTCTAGTTAGTTCAAGAAAAATTTCAAATGGACTGTAAGGGATAAATTGTTACGGACTCTGTACCTATATTTAGCAGAATACCGAAAAATTCCCAAACTTGGTGATTTGCGACGGGAATATTTTTAGGATAATTTTGGTATTAGAATTTTCCCGAATTAAGTTATAATCCTCCGAACATTCATCTGATTTAAGCATAAACTGGCCAATTAGATTTGAGATCTTCTAAGGACTCCATGGGGTGTTGACATGTGGCAAGTAAATCTAGAGTAAGATTGGGCATTAAATGTCACATTAATGAGGTATGGCCATGTTGCACTTGTTGCTTGATCTTCAAGAACTAAATCTACACTAATCACACTCATCTCTCTCACTCTCCCACTCCATTTTCGAAACACACACTTAGAGAAAGAAGAAGGAAAATTATCTTAGTCTTCCATTGTGATCAAGGAGTTCCAAAGTATTTTTCCAACCCAAGAGATTAAGTGTAGGTAAGACCTTAGACCTTGTTGGATTTAATCACCTCTAGCACTTAAGTGTTAATGTTTAGTGCATGAAAAATATTGTTATTGTGATGATATTTTAGGGTCTTGAATTCAAGGAAGGAACTAGCAACTTCTTGGGTCAAAAGTCTCCCATTGAGGTAATGAATCCCTTAAGTTGGCTCAATCACTTGAAGATAGACAAATGCTAGGGAATTATATGATTAGGAATTTTTATGTGAAAATTATGTGCTATGTTATAGATCTAAAAGTTGGCTCAAAAATCTTTACTTTGATTTTTGATAAATTTGTTATGCATGTTCATAGCTACTTTTATGCATGTATATATTGTATGAGGTCCATAAATGCTTATATTTGTGAAAAAGGT
>CM008340.1:40234057-40246140 GCA_002525835.2 Ipomoea batatas | reverse complement strand
TTGCTAACTCTCTCACTAGGGTTAAAGGTATAATTGAAGGAAAACATTCATAGGAAAAGATGGAATAGCTTATAGAACATTTTTAATTAAGCAAAATCTCTCTCTCAACTCTAGTTAAAAATTTATAGTTCCAACTTTGAATTTGACCAACAATTCTATTATGTATAAAACTTAAAATTTCTCACTTGTTTCGTCCCACCAAAGAAGGAAGTCCCAAGTAATTCTCGGAGTTCCCATCCCTTCTAACACCAAGAATATTCCCGGCCCTACCACCTCCCTCAACTCTTTACTTACATTTTCGCTAAAATTTATAGAAGATTTCTCAAAATTTATCAACTGACCCGAGGGAAAGGCGTGATATATATTTATTGGGAAGACTTATCAACGAATTGATCGAAGGAAGAAGAAGCAACTGAATGCAGCCTAGGGAATTGAAGAATTCAAAACATTCAATTAGAATATTTCCTATTTTTATGCTTGTTAACGTTACTTTTAATTTTTCATTATATTGCTATTTTCTTGGGTTTTTCCGTTGCCTGNCCCAAGCTTTCCAATGTATCCCACTCTGAGTTCCAGAACCCCACCAATACCTATTCATAGCTCTCTCAATAGGGACTAGAAACCCATCCTGGCCATTAGTATAATCTTCGGTTTTATATTTAAAGTTGATTTGTAGGGATTTTTAGTGCTGGATTATGAGTGGTTTAGGAAATTTAAAATAAGGGTATTTTTCTCTCGGGTCGATTTGTACTCTCCTTTTGCGAACTACAATACCAAAAATCTTCCTTTGACGCTTGTTTTCTTCTCTACTTGGTGAAGTGTATGACTAAATTGTGTTGTTTTGCAAAGATTTTGGATTTGGATGCAAATATTAATATTTTCATGCATTGTGAAGAAAACTAGAGTCAAAATAAACATTTTGGATGCATTTGGAGTCAATGAGAGCCAAGGAGAAGCTATGGAGATGGGTGCAACACTTTCAAGGGAGCCTAAGAGTTGTATTTTCAATGGTATTGGTCATTTGGGCAAACTAAAACAAAAGAGAAGCAAAAGGTCAAGGTGTTGAAATTTCTGCACGACAATATCTTAGTGATTGGACGATATTTCGGCCTATAAATATCCAAATTAAGTGATTCTTATGTCATTGCAAGATTTACTTTTATTATTTGTGTTTTTGTGTTCTTTATGCTATTTAACCACGAGTAGTTAGTTTATGGGCTTGAGTTAGGGTTGTATTATCTATTTTGATGCTAAAGTTGTGATTATTGTGAAAAATGGGAAGAACCCCACCTAGGGTTCATGTGTTTGAATTGGGTCTTTAATCTATCTTGCAATAGTTGATGCGTAGCAATTGTTGTTTGTGTTTGGAAAGTCTTTCATCTCAATGGGAATTGGATGGAAGACTTGAGCCTTCCCACTCTCGAACCCAATTTCCCTTCTATGGAAATAGGGGTAGATTGGGGCTTAAATATCTTTTGTTATTCAAGAACTTGAGTTGATACACCACGGGAGTGGGGCAATCCTTGTTCTAATCCTTGTATTGACTAGGATTTATTTGTGCTTGCCTCAAGACCCTAGGTAAATTGTTCTTCCCCAACCTTAAGTGTTAAAGCATCTAGATGGTAATAGCCCTAACTTGAGTCATATTTTTCTTTCCCCAACCTTAAGTGTTAAAGCATCTAGATGGTAATAGCCCTAACTTGAATCATATTGCTTAGCTTCTTGTTGATTTCCTTGTGCTAGTGCCTAGTTTTGTGATTGCATATTGCATGTCATATTGTTTATATGTGTTTGTTCTACCTTGTTGTCGTTTGCGTAGCTTCTTGTTGATTTCCTTGTGCTAGTGCCTAGTTTTGTGATTGCATATTGCGTGCCATAACCTCCAATCCTCAGCGGAACGACATTTCACACCCTTACACTCACCATCACTCATTTTTGCTACACATCACTCAAGAATTTCATCGCCTCCGCTGAGGCTTGAACCAACTCTCTTCCATATAGGAGTGCAACCGGGTGCCACTAGACCACAAGGTCTTGGCGAATTGTAGATTTTATATCTAAGACATTGAAAGTCTGCTGTGAGAACTCTGCTGCTATCTTCCTGGCTAAGAATGACAAAAGTGGAGTCAAAACAAGCATATCGACATTAAGTTCTTAGCCCTTAGAGAGGGTGTTAAACGTAAAGAAGTTGTTATTGAACACATTAGCATAGAGTTGATGTTAGCAGATCCTTTGACTAAAGGCATGCCTCCATTTAAATTCAATGATATTTTTGAAAAGATGACTTTCGCCCACTGGTGGGTTCCAACCCGCGCGAATGGTTCATCGACACTGGTGCAACTGGGCATCTATGTTGCAACCGGGGTATGTTCAGTACCTTTGAAGCCATTGAGGGTGAAAAGGTCTGGATGGGAAACTCTGCTCAGTCCAATGTTGAGGGCGTGGGCAAGGTGATTCTGAAGATGACTTCCGGGAAGGAACTAACATTGCATAATGTTTTGTATGTTCCGGACCTTAGGAAAAATCTTGTTTCTGGCTCGTTGTTGAACAAGCATGGATTCAAGATGGTCTTCGAATCGAACAAAGTAGTTTTGTCAAAGTTAGGGATGTTTGTTGGTAAGGGTTATGTAACTGACGGGCTTTTTAAGCTCAATGTAATGCCGATTTTCAATAAAAGCAAAGTTAATTCCGTTTACTTGCTTGAGTCTTCCAATTTGTGGCATGGTAGACTAGGTCATGTTAATTTCAATTCTATGCGTAGATTAATTAGCATGAACCATATTTCTAATTTTCAAGTTAATACAAATAAATGTGAAATTTGTGTTGAGGCAAAACTAACGAAAACTCCCTTCAAATTGGTTAAAAGGGAGACTGAGCCACTAACTTTGGTACATAGCGATTTGTGCGATTTTAGACCGATTCAAACGAGAGGTGGTAATAAGTATTTTATCACGTTTATCGATGATTGCACACGTTTTTGCTATGTGTATTTGCTAAAGAGCAAAGACGAAGCCAAGGAAAAATTCATTCTTTATAAGGATGAAGTGGAAAACCAACTTAATCGAAAGATTAAAAAGGTTAGAAGCGATAGAGGTGGTGAGTACGAAGTACCTATCGGTGACTTCTGTGCGAGTGTTGGAATAGTACACGAGCGTACTGCACCTTATGCACCTCAATCGAATGTTATTGCCGAACGTAAGAATCGTACATTGAAAGAGATGATGAATGCGATGCTTATAAGTTCGGGCCTACCTCAAAGCATGTGGGGTGAGGCGATTTTGACAAGTAATTACCTTTTGAATAAGGTACCTCACAAGAAGCTCGATAAGACCCCTTATGAGCTGTAGAAAGGTAGGAAACCTTCCTACCAATACCTCAAAGTGTGGGGGTGTCTTGCCAAAGTGTTGGTTCCAACACCTAAGAAAATAAAGATAGGTCCAAAGACGGTGGATTGTATCTTTATTGGATATGCATACAACAGTAGTGCTTATCGGTTCTTAGTACACGAATCCCATAATCCGGACGTACATAAGAACACTATAATTGAATCAAGGAATGCAAGTTTCTTTGAAAATGTATTTCCTTGTCGGTCTAATGAAAGACCAAGTACGTCACTTCGAGAGGTCGAGAGACCTAGTGCGTCACTTTGAGAGGTCGACAGACCAAGTACGTTACTTCGAGAGGTTAACATACCAAGTATGTCACTTCGAGAGGTCAACGGACCGACTATGTCACTTCGAGAGATGGACGGACCAGGTACATCACTTCGAGAGATTGATGTTGCTATGGACAATGGCGTCGGGTATTCTGAGGACGAACCCGAGCTTGAGCCGAGACGTAGTAAACGGGCGAGAGTTGAAAAAACATTTGGTCCCGATTTCCTAACTTACTTGTTAGAGTTTGATTCGAATACTCTAACTTGTTTGATAGAAAATAAACCAGATTTTCTCTCTTGTTTGATTGAAAACGAACCTCGGACTTATAAAGAAGCCGTGACTTCTACGGAGGGTCCAATGTGGAAGGAAGCGATCAAAAGTGAAGTGGATTCTATCCTACAGAATCACACTTGGGAACTTGTTGATCTTCCTCTAAGATGTAAACCTTTAGGATCCAAGTGGATCTTTAAAAAGAAAATGAAACCGGATGGTTTCATCGAGAAGTATAAGGCTCGACTTGTAATCAAGGGTTACAGGCAATGAGAAGGCCTTGATTACTTCGATACATATTCTCCTGTGACGAGAATAAACTCCATTACGATGATCCTTGCCATAGCCGCATTGCGAAATTTGGAAGTTCATCAAATGGATGTGAAAACAGCTTTCTTAAATGGCGAGTTAGATGAGGAAATCTATATGGACCAACCCGAAGGGTTTGTGGTTCCGGGCCAAGAAAAGAAAGTATGTAAATTAGTTAAATCGCTCTATGGTTTGAAACAAGCGCCTAAGCAATGGCACGAGAAGTTTGACCACTCGATGTTAACTAATGGGTTCAAAATAAACGAAAGTGACAAATGTATCTACGTTAAGGAAACGGTAGATGGCTATGTCATTCTTTGTTTATATGTGGATGATATACTCATCGTTGGTAGTAATGATTGAATGATCAAGTCTACCAAGAACATGTTAAATGCAAGATTTGACATGAAGGATATGGGTTTGGCTGATTTAATCCTCGGGATTAAGATCATTAAAAGACCTGATGGTCTTGTGTTGAGCCAATCTCATTATGTTGATAAAATCCTTGAAAAGTTTAACAAAGATGATAATCAATTGGCTAATACATCGTTTGATACAAATGTTCAACTAACCAAGAACCACGGAGAGTGTATCTCTCAAGTAGAATATGCTCAGGTAATTGGTAGCTTGATGTATCTTATGAGTTGTACTAGGCCGGATATTGCCTATGCTGTAAACTTAGCAGGTATACTAGCAATCCCGGTGTGATTCACTGGAAGGCAATAGTAAGGGTCATGAGATACTTGAGGTACACTCGTGATCTCGGACTGCACTATGTAAGATATCCTGCTGTACTTGAAGGGTATAGCGATGCTAGCTGGATATCTAACATAAAGGACTCTAAATCCACGAGTGGTTATGTGTTTACACTAGCCGGTGCAGCCGTTGCATGGAAATCTTCCAAGCAAACAGTAATAGCTAGGTCCACAATGGAATCAGAAATGATTGCCTTGGACAAGTACTGTGAAGAGGCTGAATGGCTACGCCATTTTTTGGAAGATATTCCAAGTTGGGAAAGACCTGTACCTCCAATTTGTGTGCATTGTGATAGTCAAGCAACAATTGGGAGAGTACGGAGTCAGATTTATAATGGTAAGTCTAGACATATGCGTCGCAGACATAATACCATTAAACAACTCCTCGCAACTGGTGTTGTCTCGATTGACTTCATGAGGTCAATAGAAATATAGCGGATCCGCTAACCAAAGGGTTGAGCAGAGAAGTTGTCGAGAAGTTGGCACGAGGAATGGGTCTAAAGCCCTTGGACTAAAAATTCCATAGTGGATACCCAACCTAGCTGGCACCTAGGTTCAATGGGACAACTAAATTATGGAATAGCGTGTCACTGTGGGGGTCTCCGGACTCCCTACTACTCGTCGTTAAAACAGTGACTCCCGATTGAGGCTAGCACACTAGTGCTTTAATGATTCGATTGTCATCTGACATATGCTGTGTATGCAATGTCAAATGGACATATGTTGAGTTGCGGGAAACTCGAGAAAGAATCACCTATGTGAGAGAGAAGTGAGGGTCGCTTCAAAGGAGAATTGAAGGGGCTTAATTCTTTAGAAACTCTTGCAGAACCAGGAACGGTGTCCCACGACCAAAATGGGCACAGTCATGAGAACAAACCGTGGTTGGAAGGTTCCTGTGTGAGATTTGTCAATGTCTACACAAACGACAGTCGGTTCAAAGACATCGCATTCTACCGTACAGCCAGTAGAGTATATAGATCTCACGAGGCAAGGTTCAAAGGGTTACACCTACCTTTGCTATGCAGGAATCAACCGTTGAACGCAGTTGTTTCCGTTTTCAAAATACCCTTGAAAATCACATTTTCATTCATGTGGGGGATTGTTGGAAAATTGCACTAAAATGGCATTTTAAGTGGCCATTTAGTGGTATAAATATTTGTGGGTCCACTTCCGATTTTGGGGCGGGTCAAAGTGGATTCGGGTTCTTCGTTCTTAGACGAAGAGATTGATATATTATACGCTCAAAATGGATAATGGGTGAATGAGAAATTGATTCTCAAAGTAAACCCATTTGAGATGGAATTCAAGTGTGGAAAAGCTTATGTAGCTTTGTCCCACATTGGTTTGGAATGAACCTTTGCACCAGTATATATACAAGAGCCTTATTATGACTAAGTAACTTGTATAGCATAGAGGCTCTCTCTCGCGCGTAAGGGGGGGTGCAAATCAAATCCCAAACGGAACCTGAAAAGGCTTGACTCGTGTACGCCGGCACCTGCGGGCACGAATGTCGTCCGAAAAATTGGCAGGCCTTGCGAGCTAAGTTATGCCATATTTTCGAACGAGTTTTCCATCTCAGACCACATGAGATCAAACTGTTCGAGACATCAAATGAACTGACCTCTCGAGCGCGTTCGATGTCTCACGGACCAATTTGATGTCTCGAGTAATGTCTCGTTGCAGTGCGATGTCTCGAAGCCAGCACTTCTCGACGTCTCACGGCACGAACTATGTCTCGAAGGTACGCAGATATGAACGATGTCTCGAACAGCGACTTTGGTGACCTCTCGATTACGACCGTTCACCTACTGGATCCGTTCAGAAATGACTCTTAATATTACGGAATTAATATGATTAATTCCAATCATTATTTCAGAGTTTATTTCTTGGTTAAATGGATTAGTAGTGGGTGTAAATAGGTTGCTAGTGGGTGGAGGTTACGAATGGGAATTAAATGCCAGATTTAATGCAATGATTCCATCCTTCACTATATGTTCGTTGTGAGCAGCAAGTTTGAAAACATACACACCAAGAACACACGAATACACTGTTTTCTCCCTCAAAACCCTGCTCATGTTTCCTTCAAGCCATCTGCGTTCATCCCACGGTTTAGTTCGCCGGGTCCAAGTTTGTGTGCTCAAACGGCGGATTCGTAGCACGTTTTATCCTGGGAAACCTAGGCCGTAACGTTCCAGCACCCCGGGAAGCGGCAAATAAGGTTTTAAGGACAGTTACAACACGACTCGTGCTTCCAACCACCCCGAAGTCCATACAGTTCACCCGTCAACATCCAAGGCCACTCAACACAGCGTGGTATCTTCATCATTAGTAATTGTTTAATCCTACGTGGATTATTTTTCCTTGTAATATGTTTTGTTTTCGTTTTCCAATTTCTTGTATTCCCGATTGTCAGAATGGATTTTCTCTAACAGCTGTTTGGGTTAGAAGGTATGATTTGTTGATAGTATTAGCTGATTGTAGAAAGTTGTTTGATAAATTAGCTGTTAGCTGATAGCTGTTTGGTATAATTTCTTTTCTCAAAAAGCTAATTGAAAAGGCTACTTTGAGTAGCCTTTTGAATTTTAGCATTTTGGAGTTACAAAAAACTAATTAACCAAACAACTAATAGTAGTCAAATAAGCCAAAATTGGCTGATAAGCTGATTATTTACCAAACAGGGCCATAGACTTGTAGTTATATTGAAACTTTGTATATCCTTCTTTTTCCAAATGTTGAATCCCCAACCCTAAGGGCTCTCACTCTCCGACCCGACAGGGCATGTGGGAGGAAGCAAATCACAATAACTTAGTGGCTTGGCAGACAGGGCCAAATGCCAGTGCATAGAAAGGATCTGCGCACTTTGGACATAATCTCCAGTCTCCACACTGTCGCTGTCGAGTTTTAAACCTTGGTCTCTTCTCCCAAATACTATCTACTAAACTGTATATCCTATATATATTGGATTGAATGATAAATAATAAAGGATTGATGAAGTTCCAATAACTCTTGTATTCTTTTTACTTTATCATATATTGTTATGTCTTATGTCTATTATTTTCGTGGAATGAAACGAAACAAGAATTCACGCGAGAAACGTCTTAATTTACAACAATCTCATATTTCTTTTTCTGGCAAAGGAATTGAAAAGGTTTCCTAATTAATTATTAACTTGCAAATAATATTCTTATAAATTTGAACTAACAGTGATGTATCTCAATGTCCCTAGTGATGAAAAAAGTCTTCATACGAAATGGATAAAAGGAAAATTGTTATTACAAAATCTAGTATATCCATTATGCAATAAGCATAAAATTTAGTTTATTTTTCTAGTTTAATCATATATTTTCTTGAATTTTGAAAATTTTATAATTTTTAATTAATATATATTATATTTTAAGAAAATACACATTAATTATCGTTGCAATTCAAAAAAAAAAAACATAATTGTACCAAGTACAATAGGGATTAACGCAGTACACTCATAGTACTAGGAATAATTCTAAAAGTTATTTTAAGTAGTACCGGTGCAAGAAGTATTGGTGTTAATCGACACCTTAAAATATCAAAGATATATTAATCAAAATTGGATTGCATTTGCCTAAAAAAAATATAAAAAAAATAAAACCTTAAATTGTTGGAGACTGAGTAATTCATATTTGACCATTGATCCTAAGAAAGAAAATTTTGTATATTGAAAACTAGAATTGAGTAGAAAACATAATGATGCGTTGAAAAGTAGGGTAAAGGCTCCCACGCGTATTTAAGGAGCATAAATTGACGGATTTAAGGGCATTAATGACCGAATTTTATGAATTATCTCTTCTTCTTTTTTTTTTTTGAAATACAACTGACCCTATTACATTGTAATATTTGTTCATTTATACTTTCTCAACCTATTGAAGAATATTGCATGACTTTTCATATAAGAGTCACTACATGTCATCTGAGCACAATGTGTTTGGCAAATTTTTTATTTTATGAAGATTTCTTTCCTTTGGAAGCTTTTTTTTTTTTTCTGAATTAGGAAGATGATCTATTAATTTAAGAAGTTGGCCAGCGCCTCATTTGGGCTGTAATTGATCGGAGTTTTGTAGCATTTATTTGGGGGATTTTTTTTTTATTTGGCTGAACACCTCTGGTATAAATACTCTTATAAAGAGTTCGATTTTGTTTAAGTTCAAGGCAATAAAGTGTTTTATGCGTTTATTTTTGTATTTAAACTTTAATTTTTACTCAATTTGTTTCGATCAATTGTGTTGGTCAACCAGTAAATTAGCAATCATTTAAGAATCGTAAAACCAACAATACGACTTAGAGCTAATGGGATACTGGAATGGTGATCTCCAAGGAAAGGGACTAGAAGCCAGTAGAAGTGGAACTAAATTCAGAGTCAATGTTCGTTGAAAACCTTACAAGTTAAATAGGAAAGGAGGTCAACTCTAGAAGAAATTAAAGTACGAAACTACGAATTAATATTTTGAAAATTACACACACCCATCAAGAATTGATAAATGAAAATTCAAACGTTTATCGAAGGAGTGGTGGTAGTTCGAGGAGCTTACTTTATTGGAAGATAAGAACAACATACTAAGAATTAGGCAAATTAAATTTCAGTAGAGCATGACAAATTTATTTGTTCTTTTCCTTTGGGTTAACCCTAGCTCCTTCCGTTTTGAAAATGAAAACTCGAAAACTTTTGTCCCAATTTGAACTCTACATTATCATACAACACCATGGGCCATGGCATGCCATATTTCAGAAACGTCCTACAGCTAACAAAGCTCAAAGCAGTTCAACTAGTTTAGTATCTATCACACAACAAACCAAATGGCATTCCTATGTATGTATGATTTGGCTGGTTATTTTAATCCATCTATGGCTTATTTGGACCACCCTAATCCTGCCCATATGGTTTCTTTCCTTGTGTATATCTCCCATCAAACAATCTTACATTGCATGAAGTCATTCTTGCCCCAGTTACTTTAATATAAAAGTAGTGTTTTACCCGTGTGATGAACGAAATAAATTATATTATTATGAATTTAAATAAAAATTTAGAAAAAAAATGAAAGATGTTAAATGTATAATATAGTAATGCAATTGGACTTTCATATATTTGGTCAAACATTTATTTTTATATCATACAAAATTAATATTAAATTAAAATTTTGTGTGGTTAGTATAGTCCCTAATCATCATGTACAGATCAGATAAATGTATAGAGAAATTTTACATAATTAAATCGATTTATTCTTAATTTTATTTCATATATATTATAATTCCAACAATATAAATAATATGGAGTAACTAAGAGAATTATATTTAGAAATTAAAAAAAATGTAAATTTTAAATTTAGTATGAGTACATTTAAACTCTGTTAGAATACATTTCATTATATGGTTGTATAAAACATTTTATATGCACATAATATTTATTAATATGTATTTAGCCAAATTCTATAATATAATTTCTCTGATTATAATTTATATTGTTAAATTTATAATTAAGCTAATTAAATTTAGTAATTAATAAAATTAGTATTTTAATTTTGCATGATAAATATAATGCATAAGTATATGTATTTATTTAAGAAAATTTCTAAATATTTATTAATAGACATTTAGTTAATTTTATAATTTTATTTCCTTAATTATATTTTNCAACAATATGTATATTTATAATAGAAATTACAAATATAAGTAATATCTCCACCACTTTTCATATTGAAAATATATAATGATGCCAACAAAGTGAAGAACATAAAACACCACTGTGCATCACACAGAGTCATAATGTAAAATAAAGCATATCCACAAAGAGAGAGCACAGCATGTGCTATAATATTGAGGTACTGAATATGAAACATGAGCATTTATCTAGGAGTTAAATACAAAAATAAAAATCAGAGGTGGAACTAATGAAAGGCATTGTAAGTTTGTAACTTCAAATCAAGGAACAGAAATCTTTCCAGTATCTTCTACTCTTTATTTGTCACCTTTTAATCCAACACCAAGTAAATGAGGAATTCGCCAAGGCAACACGCAAACTCATAAGTTACAGAAAAATTTTAAGGCAATCAATTTCTCAGCAGATACATAATCATGAATTTATCCGTTGCCAAAGCTAATTTTTAAAGCCTTGGCTTAATTTCTAAGACAAACTTGGTACAGCATAGCACTGAAAAGAAAATTTTAAAAATAATAATGAAAAGGATTACGGAATTATGATTTATGGCTAAAATTCTGAAAATTAATAGTACCCGAAATTCACTTCTAGTGCCTGACTAGTACTCCATAGCAACTATGAATCTAAGCTGGGAAGCCGCTTGCTAATAGAGTACGATATATGCAGCGCTATACCACATTCCATTATGATTTAATACCAAGAATTACCAATATAATGCTAAGAGGAGTACTAATTCTCTTAAACCTCATAACTAAAATAATAAAAATTAAAAACCACAAGAAACAATAAACATATACAAATACAAGTTAACCTCGCCGGTGTGAGAGAACCAGCTCTGGAGATAGGGCTCTTCGGCCCAATAGGGCAAGTCCCCAATCCAAAGGGTTCGGACTTCCTCGAGGGTGGTTGCCTGGTGGTATGGCTGCGACGCCGCCATCGGCTGCGGCCCACTCATTCTTTCTTCTTTCTCCTTTTCTCAGTCCCGCTGCTCCTACAAATTGCACACTCCGACTAACGGAATTCTCTCTTCGTTTTATGTTGTTTGTATTTCGTGAAAATTTTTCCATAGCTTTTATTTTTATATGTTTTCTAACAAATATAGAACAGTGCAGATATTTCCATCATTGAACAAAGAGGTCAAACTAATACCCAATTGTTTGGTCAAAATTTGATTTGCTCGGGCCAATCTCAAGTTTCAATTTTTTTTTTATTTTTTTTTTACTTATGATTTGTCCAGTTAAATTATAAATTGTGATCAATACTCTAACTATTTGTATCTGGTACAAAATTTTAAAATTTTAAGTTTAATTTCATATAAATTTAATGCATTTGGTATCACATTAGTACTATTAACTACTAAGTATAAAGAGTTGTCATGTCAATCTACAATAGTATAATCTTTCATAT